>CABHPP010148389.1:0-40330 GCA_902168425.1 Peromyscus attwateri
ATTTAATAAACAAAGAGAGTGGGCCTCGGGGTAAAAGGGTTATTCAGTCACGCTGAGGATATGTCCAGCAAATTGCTATGTAATAACCAATAACATTGCTACTCCTGGCTATTCACACAGATTTCCCTTCTGTATCTAATCTGGCCTCTGAAACCACCACACACTGTCAGTATTCTCTATGTCAGACACTGTTTCCTGAATATTTATATCAATGTCCTATCGTAGTGAGCATAGCTCAAAGTGTGTGGTTCCTTTAATGCAAATAAGTACCATGCTGCATAAAACTTAGATGTTTCATTCACAAAATGTAGAGAATAGTCCATTGTTTATCAGTATCTTGTGAACATGAGTTGGAAGAGAGGAAGCAAATAACACGATGTAATCTAGGATAAAATGAACTCCTGGCACATGGAACTTTCCACTCTTTTTCTCAAGAGCTCAGACGCTAGTGGATTAAGGATCTGTCTCATTCAAGCATATTATGGGGCATGTGCATAGCCCTTAGGAAATTAGTTCTAAAGGTCAAATTCTCTATGTACTTCCACTGACCCCTTCCTTTCTTGACCCTGTTACTTTCTGGAACACTTTTTAAAATATTTTTTTTTATTTAAAAAGATTTTTTCTTTCCTTTTACACACCAACTCCTGTTCCCCATCCCTCCTCTTCTCCTGCTCCCCCCACCTACCACCATCTCACCCCATCCCCTCCTTACAGAGCATAAAGCCTCCTTTGGGTAGTCAACATAGGCCAGCATACCAAGTTGGGGCTGGACCTAGCCGCTCTCCACTGCATCAAGGCTGAGTAAGGATTGAACTACAGGGAATAGGCTCTAAAAAGCCAGTTCATGTACCCAGGATAAGTCCTGGTCCCATTGCCAGGAGACCCACAAAAACATCAAGCCACACAACTTTCACCCACATTCAGAAGGCCTAGTATGGTCCCATGCAGGCTCCCCAGCTGTCAGTCCAGAGTCCATGAGCTCCCACTAGCTTGAGTCAGCTGTCTCTGGTTTTTACCATCATGATTCTGAACCCCCTTGCTCTTATAAGCCTCCCTCCCTCTCTTCAACTGAACTCCAGGATCTTGGCTGAGTGCTTGCTTGGCTGTGGGGCTCTGCATCTGCTTCCATCAGTCACTGGATGTAGGTTCTATAATGACAATTAGGGTAGACACCAATCTGAGTGCAGGGGAAGGGTAGTTGAATTACCCTCTCCACCATTGCTATGAGTCTTAGCTGGGGACAATCTTGTGAGTTCCTGGGGTTTTTCCCTAGCAGCAGATTTCTCCCCATCCCCTTAATGGTACACTCTGTCAAGATATCTCTTTCATTGCTCTCCCTCCCCTTCTTTCCCACATGTTCCCACAAGTTCCCACCTCCCATCCCCTCCCATCTATTTTCCCCTCCCAGTTTACCCAGGAGATATTAACTCTTTCTCCTTCCTGGAGTGATCCATGTGTCCCTTTTAGTGTCCTCCTCTTTACCTAGTGTCTCTGGGGTTGTGGATTGTAGCATGGTTATTCTTTGCTTTGTGTCTAATATTCACTTATGAGTGAGTACATACTGTGTTTGCTTTCTAGGTCTAGGTTACTTCACTCAGGGTGATTTTTTTCTAGTTCCATTCATTTGCCTATAAATTTCATGATGACATTTTTTTTAACCACTGTGTAATACTCCATTGTGTAAATGTACTACATTTTCTTTATCCATTCTTCCGTCGAAGGGCATCTGTGTTGTTTCTAGGTTATGGCTACTACAAAAAAAAAATGCTGCTATGAACATAGTTGAGCAAATGTCCTTGTGGTGTGGTTGAGCATCTTTTGGATATATGCCCTGGAGTGGTATTGCTGCGTCATGAGGTAGATTGATTCCAAATTTTCTGAGATACCACCATACTGATTTCCAGAGTGGCTGTACAAGGTTGCTTTCCCGCCAGCTGTGGAGGAGTGTTCCCCTTTCTCCACATCCTCTCCAGCATAAGCTGTCATCTGTGATTTTGATCTTAGTCATTCTGACAGGCATAAGATGGTATCTCAGAGTTGTTTTGATTTGCATTTCCCTGATGGCTAAGGATTCCCAAATATTCCCTGATGAACATTTCCTTGAATGTCTTTCAGCCTTTTGGGATTCTTCTGTTGAGAATTCTCTGTTTAGCTCTGTAACCCATTTTTAATTGGATTATTTGATATTTTGTTGTCTAGTTTCTTAAGTTTATTTTATATTTTGGAGATCAGCCCTCTATCAGATGTGGGGTTGGTAAAGATCTTTTCCCATTCTGTAGGCTGCTTTTTGTCTTATGTAATGTGTCCTTCACCTTACAGAAGCTTCTCAGTTTCAGGAAGTCCTATTTACTAATTGTTGCTTTCAGTGTCTTTGCTACTGGTGTTACATTTAGGAAGTGGTCTCCTGCGCCAATGTGTTCAAGGCTGCTTCCCACTTTCTCTTCTATGAGTTTCAGTGTAACTGGATTTATGTTGAGGTCTTTGATCTATTTGAACTTGAGTTTTGTGCATGGTGATAGATACTGATCTATTTTCATTCTTCTACATGTAGACATCCAGTTATACCAGCATCATTTATTAAAGATGCTTTCTTTTTTCCATTATATAATTTTGGCTTCTTTGTCAAAAATCAGGTGTTACTAGGTATGTGGATTAATGTCAGGGTCTTCAATTTGATTCCATAGATCAATGTGTCTGTTTTTATGCCAATGCCAAGCTGTTTTTATTATTATATCTCTTTAGTAGAGCTTGAAGTCAGGGAAGTGATGCCTCTGGAAGTTCCTTTATTGTATAGGATTGTTTTGGCTATCCTGGGTTTTTTGTTTTTCCATATGAAGTTGAGTATTTTTCTTTCAACATCTGTGAAGAATTGTGTAGGGATTTTGGTGGGATTGCATTGAATCTGTAGATTGCTTTTGGTAAGATTGCCATTTTTACTATGTTGAGCCTACCTATCAAAGAACATGGGAGATCTTTCCATTTTTTGATATCTTCTTCAATTTTCTTTCTTCAAAGACTTAAAGTTCTTGTTATACAGGTCTTTCACTTGGTTAGAGTTACCCCAAGATATTTTATGTTATTTGTAGCTATTGTAATGGGTGATATTTCTCTAATTTCTTTCTCTGCCCATTTCTCATTTGTATATAGGAGAGCTACTGATTTTTTAAATTAATCTTTTATCCTGACTTATTACTGAAGGTGTTTATCAGCTGTAAGTGTTGCTTGGTAGAATTTTTGGGAGCACTTATGCTCCCTATCATATTGACTGCAAATAGTGAAAGCTTGACTTCTTCCTTTCCAATTTATATCCCTTTGATATCCTTTTGTTGTCTTATTGCTCTGGCTAGAACTTTGAGTACTATATTGAATAGGTATGGAGAGAGTAGACAGCCTTGTCTTGTTCCTGATTTTATTGGAATCACTTTGAGTTTCTTGCCATTTAGTTTGATGTTGGCTGTTGGCTTGCTGTATATTGCCTTTCTTATGTTTAGGTATATTCCTTGTATCCCTGATCTCTCTAAGACCTTTATCATGAAGGAGTGTTGGATTTTGTCAAAGGCTTTTTCAGCATCTAATGAATGATCATTTGGTTTTTTTCTTTCAGTTTATTTATATGGTGTATTACATTGACAGATTTTCTTATGTTGAACCATCCTTGCATCTTGGGATGAAGCCTTCTTGATTATGGTGGGTGATTTTTTTTAATGTGTTCTTGGATTTGGTTTGCTAGTATTTATGGAGAATTTTTGCATCAATGTTCATGAGAGAGATTGGTCTGTAATTCTCTTTCCTAGTTGCGTCTTTATGTGGCTTGGGTATCAGGGTAGCTGTAGCCTCATAAAAAGAGTTTGGCAATGTGTCTTCTGTTTCTACTGTTCAGAAGATTTCAGGAGTATTGCTATTAGCTCTTCTTTGAAATTTTGGTATAATTCTGTGCTGAAACCATCTGGCCCTGGGCTATTTTTGGTCAGGAAAATTTTTGATGAATGCTTCTTCTTTCTTAGGGGTTATAGGTCTGTTTAAATTGTGTATCTAATTTTGATATGTGGTACCTATCCAAAAAATTGTCCATTTCTTCTACATTTTCCAATTTTGTGGAGTACAGGTTCTTGAAGTCTGACCCAATGATTCTCTGGATTTCCTCAGTGTCTGCTGTTACATCCCCCTTTTCATTTCTGATTTTGTTAATTTGGATATTCTCTCTCTGCTTTTTGGTTAGTTTGGATAAGGGTTTGTCTATCTTGTTAATTTTCTCCAAGAACCAACTCTTTGCTTCACTGATTCTTTATATTGCTCTCTATGCTCCTATTTTATTGATTTCAGCCCTCAGTTTGATTATTTCCTGTTGTCTATTCCTCCTGGATGAGTTTGCTTCTTATTGTTCTAGAGCTTTTAGGTGTGCTGTTAAGTCACTAGTGTGAGATTTCTTCAACTTCTTTATGTGGGCACTTAGTGCTATGAACTTTCTTCTTAGCACTGCTTTCATAGTGTCTCATAAGTTTGGGTATGTTGTACATTCATTTTCGTTGAATTCTAGGAAGTCTTTAATTTCTTCCTTTATTTCTTCCTTAACCCAGTGGTGACCAATCGAGCATTGTTGAGTTTCCATGAGTTTATAGGCTTTCTGCAATTTGTGTTGTTGAAATCTAGCTTTAAGTCATGGTGATCCGATAAGATACATGAGGTTATTCCAATTTTTTTTGTATCTGCTGAGATTTGTTTTGTTACCAAGTATGTGATCAATTTTGGAGAAGGTTTCATGGGGTGCTGAAAAGAATGTATATTCTTTTGTGTTTGGGTGAAATGTTCCATAGATGTTTGCTAGGTCCATTTGAGTCATAATATCTGTTAGATCCCTTATTTCTCTGTTAAGTTTCTGTCTGGCAGACCTGTCCAGTGTTGAGAGAGGGGTGTTGAAATTTCCCACTGTTAGTGTGTGATTTGAGCTTTAGTATTCTTTCTTTTACAAATGTAAGTGCCCTTATATTTGGAGCTTAAGTGTTCAGAACTGAGACTTCATACTCATGGATTTTTCCTGTGATGAATATGAAATGCCATTCTTCATCTCTTTTGATTGGTTTTAGTTTGAAGTCTATTTTGGTAGATTAGAATAGCTTGGTAGATTAGAATAGTGTAGATTAGATATAGTGTAGATTAGAATAGTGTAGATAGATTTGGTAGATTAGAATAGCTTGGTAGATTAGAATAGTGTACTAGCTTGTTTCTTAGATACATTTGATTGGGAAGTTTTTTTTTCCCCAATCCTTACTCTAATATAATGTCTGTCTTTGAGGTTGAGGTGTGTTTCTTGTATGCAGCAGAAGGATGGATCCTGTTTTCATGTCCATTCTTTGTATTCTGTTGGTTATGTTTGCATCTGTAGTTTCTCTTTGTTTACTCAGATTTTCATTTTCCTGAATTCCTTCAGTTTGTGTTTTCTTTATTGCTTCTATTTCAATTGTCAAACCTTGAACTGTTTCCTTCACCTGTTGGATTGTTTTTTCTTGGGTTTCTTGACTTTCTTTAATTTCTTGATTTTCTCAAATTTTTTTGTTTGTCTTTTTCTTTATTTCTCTAAGGGACTTTTTCCTTTCATCTTTTAGGGCCTCTATCATCTTCAAAAAGTTGATTTTAAGGTCATTTTCTTCTGGAACATCTGCTTTGGGATGTTCAGATCTTTCTGTTGTAGGATGACTAGTTTCTGGTGGTACCATATTGCTCTTTATGTTATTTAATGTATTCTTATACTGCCATCAACCTATTTCTTCCTTTAATCCAAACAGGTGGAGCTCTAGGTCCCTCTTCTTCCAATTGATGCAAGTGGGGCCTCTGGCTCCCAAGGTTGTTCTTCCCAATTTTTCCAGGAGGGAGCATATGGCTCTGGTGATCACTGGTGCCTCGAGGGATAGTTGGCATGGGGTTGGGGTGTGAGGAAGCTGCTGCTGGGTATCTGGGGCTCCAATGGCTTGGGAAAGGACCATGGAATGTGCCCCCAGGGCCTAGGGGCTAGATTACTAGGCTGACCAGTCCTGAGATAGGGGCATTACCTGTTCCTAGTCAGTGCAGGGTGGGCATATAGCTCTGGTGGTCACTGGTGCCACCACTTTCTGGAACTTTTAAATCATTTGACCAAGGCTATAGTCAACCTGAGCCACTAACTAGATTTGCCATATCAGACCCATTAATAAAATGTCTACTTAAAATCTGGTTTCCAGATCCAGGGAAATAAGATTGTATCTGCATCATTTACCTTTGTTGGGAGAAGCTAGTAAGCATAAAGCACTTCAAATTATACCCAGGGTACCACCATCAATGTGGCTGCTGGTTCTGAGAGGAATTATGCTTAGGGCCATGGAGGTCAAGGAGCAAAAGACCAGGGTGAGCTAGGAGAGACCTCACTTTCTTCCAGCTGGCTAACCTTCCACCTCCTTCCCAGAGTCATGTAACATGCAATCTCTGTAACCTTTCACCTGAAGCTTTATCAGGATCAAATCCTTTCCCTCCTCTCCTTCCAGGAGTGGCTATCCATTCTTGTGAAGAGTTGGAAATATGTCCCCCTCATCTGTGTCAGGGAACAGTATTGAATATTATCTGAAAGGCCATTCCTGCTCATTTTTTAGTGGCAGAATATAAGCCCTAGTACATTGGTTTTAGCACCCAGTATAAATTAATTTATTCAATATTTATTGAATAAATAAATTGTAAAAGAAGCAGCATATCACAAGCAATTGAAGTGTATTTGTATTGCTTCATCAAGACTATGTGGGATTCTTCATAGAGGAACTGTCATAAGCAGTGAGAAGTGATGAACCTTGCAAAGTGAACTGGCCTCTTTTGGTCATCCAATAAGAAGTTTTAGATAGTGATTTTGAACTAATTTGATTCTGCCATTCTGAACGAAGTGAGCTCATTGCTTTGATTGAACAGAGCCTGTTCAATTCTTAAATGGCAAAGGAACATACTCAGGAAACAGAGGGGAGGTTTCCTTAGACTCTGAATTAATTATCAAAGTTGTCAAAGTAGCACAATGTCAAATGGTTTCAGAGAAGAGAGTTCAAGGAAAAACAGCTCTATCTCAAATGTTCAGCAAATAAATATATATGGATTTTACTACACAGGCCATTAACTGCTTTTACAAAATCAGAGTGCTTACTTAAACCCTTCTTGAACTAGCTGTTTGCTGGTGCAGTCACTACTGAGAGAAGGATTTCTTAAAGCCTTTGGGTCGCTCCCACTTCTTGTCATAGAATGATCCAAATTTTATGTCTGTTTATTACTTTGTAGCCCAGCTGGACCCCAGAAGGATGGGGCTGTTGCGATAATGGAAAAACACAAATGCACACAGACACTGAGACGAAGCCAGTGATCTCCTGGAGGCCTAGATAAACATTTAGTCTCATAAATAAATACATTATCAGACCACACAAAATATTTCTTACCCAGATTCTTCTTCAGAAGTCACAGTCCAAGTAGCATTTTAAGTTTTCCCAAGTTCACAGAATCAAGACATAGTTATTGATTATGTACTGGGTAACCAACCCTGACTCTATGTTTCAAGGAGATATGGTGACATGGTTTCTTGCAAAAAGTGATGCAGAATTAGAACACACATACTTAAAGCAACAAGTAACATTCCAGGGTGAATATCAACTTGCAACACACTAGACACCAGATTGCAATGTAAGAATTCTCCATCTCATTTCTAAAAAGAATATGCATTCATTCTTTCCTTTCATAAGCAGCTAACTAAATACTTCTAATGGACCAGGAACTGTTCTAGGCACTAACAACAGCTTGAAAAACTTAATTCATTTGTGTGTCAATTCACTTATTGAACTAAGAATTAATGACTATGTAAGTGGGACACTGCTCAGAAAGGGAGAGGATACAGGCCCTTCCCTTAGTGGGGAGCAGGCTTCATATTAGTACAGTGGTATGCATAGTGGCCGAAGAGAAAGAGGTGTATTCATTGGTCTCTGATGTTCTTTCTGCCAAGAATAAGCGAAGTAATGGATTGCAGGATTTTGTGGTTCATTTGCTAAGTGTCAGGTCAAGTAAATGAATGGCAATTTTTGAAAATGGTATAAACCACTGGATGTCAAATTGCAGGCTACTGGAAAAAAAACACTCTGAGACCCTCAAAGCATACCACTTCCCATGCAGCTATTTAAAAACACAGGTTGTGGAGGCTATGGAGATGCTCGGTGGTTAAAGGATTTGTAGCCTAAGTGTGAGAACTAGAGTTTGGATCCCTATGAGAATTCCGGGTGGGCATGGCAATACATTTAGGATTCTAGCTTAGGAAGACAGGGACTGGGAAATTCCTACAGCAAGCCAGCTAGTTACACTAGCCATCTTGGCAAGCTCTGTGTTTGCTTGAGAAACCCTGCCTCAGTGAACAAGGAGGAAGATCAAGAGGATGATTGAGAATACCAATTTGCACCTCCCACATTCACATGCACCCATGTGCACATGTCCATTGTACACATATGTGTTGTCATGTACATGAAAACTTACATGAACATACATGTGCAGCATCCTTCCAAACACACACACACACGCACATGCACACGAACACGCACACGCACACACATGAAAATGGAAAAAAAGACATAAAAGAACACATGTTGACTCTGTTCATCTCCTTCTGCAGACAAATCTGTGTAGTTTAACAGGTGCTGCCACACAACAGTCTTATGAGGTCAAGAGTTTAATATTCTCTTCTTAAAGATAAAAAAGAAACTGAGGCCATAGGTATCTGAATTTCTGAATTTATTTGCTATTCTCTGTGATGCACAGGATCAGAGCTCAGGTCTCTCTGAGGCTTCTGAAGGACAGCAGTTCATCTAAGGGGTATGTATGTGTGAGGTCCTGGGGGAACCATGAAGGACCAGGTTGCAATTGCAATGACTACACTTATCTCACTCTTGCTCAGGATTTGAAGACACTGATGCTTGTAGAGTAGTTTTCCCTGGGATTTAAAGTATGAGCTATTGGATCACAAGCTCCTTGAAACCAGGAGCCACAAAAAGATAAATACCGTGTCGTAAAGCTCTTGTAAAACATGTTCCTCACTTCATGCCAACTCATGTGCCATGTATGTTATCCCTATATGTTGACTATGAGCTGATGACTCCAAAACTCAAAATTATACACCTTCTTACTGGATGATCTGATGCTTAATTCTGAATTGGAGTCTCCTTATTCAATAGTGCTTTTGTTAAATTGAATCCTCAAACAACTGATACACAGCATACAGTGGCATGGAGAATAATTTGCAAAGAATAGCAACTCAGTTCATCACTTGCAGAATGAGTAAAGTGGACATGAATGGACTTCAGCATTGAATGCATGGCTCTTTCAGTGCTATCTTCTGTTATAGAGTCTAATAGATTTCCTCATAGAAAATGGGCCACGACAACAGTTTGAGACACAGAGGAGGACTGAGAAGAGTGGAGAGAATGGGAGATTAGGAACGATACAGAAAAAGAAGAAGAAACATCAAGGATTCTGAGGGTAGGTGAACCTATGTTTGATCTTAGTATTATCGTGTCCTTTTGTAGGACAAGTGCTTTAACTCAGAACTTACTGGAGTGGAGAAGAGAATAAAGGGTAAGAGTATATGTTTAGTATTTATTATTGTACCTGGTTTAGAGTAAGCACTCTCAGTCCTGCCTACATTTATGATACCAGGTTGAGATCACTCAAAAGGCAAACACAGAGCTGTAAGGAAGGATTTACATATTTTGGAGGTGGGAACTGCAGGTAATAAAAGGGGCTAAAGTATGTCACATGCATGGGGACAAGGGAGAAATAAAATTGACCGAGCAATATAGCACTAGATCTTAAGTGAGCGACAATGCCAATTTAAGGGATTAAGGTATGTTTTGTTATTGCTTTATAGTCAGGGCTTCTATAAAGACTGCTGTGGGACTATACAAGAGCAGGGAAGGGACTGCACAGGAGAGCGGCCGAGGAACTTAACTGAAGTGAGAGTCATGCAGTCCTCCCTGTTGTTGCTGCCCCTTGCCTGTAACAGCTCACATCAAAAGTGCCTGGTGCCTGACTGTGTAAACCCGAGCCACTCTTAGTCCAAGACCTGCATCTTTACCCACTGTATGACTGGAAAGGACATAGACATATATTTCCCGATAGATTAGACTTTTTGGACTTAGGCCACACCATAGAGGGTTTTCTAATCTATTTTGAGTTCTAATTGATTACAGCATTCGGAAAAACACACAGCAGATTGCTCTGTTAATCAAGGTAAAACAAGCTGATGTCATAGACGCTAAATATATGGCTTTGCAGTAAGACTATTTGTGAAACTGGAGCAAAGGCCGCTGTCAGTGTTTCCACCAGACAGCTGCTGCTTTCTCCGGAGGTTGTGGCTTATTTAGAAAAGCACTTGCTGGTTCGTCCTCAGGTCTAGATTCCCCAGTCCTTCTCCCACACCTGAGGAAAAGGAGGTAAGAAAGGTTAAGGTTGCTTTCTCAGCTACACGCTCAATTCCAGTGGGAAGGAGACGATGTCACCAAGGCCAGAACAACAGGGAAGGGAGTGTCAAGGGAGAGAGTACTATGAAGTAAGAGGACCCTGGCATGACATGCTCTCTGGGTAGTGATGGAATGAAAGGAGGAGAGGAGAGCTTCGCTGTGATATGGATCACAGTATTAGAAGGTTCAGGGAACATCTAAAATTGGGAACAAGACCTTTAAATAATAGAGGTAGAAAAGTTGCCCAAGAACATAGGGCTGGTTAATTCCAGCGGGAAGATTAAAAATAAGGTGTCCTGACTCTCCATACAGAGATACTTCTACATGGCAGAATATGTTGATGTCTTGTTCTTTTCCACTGCCTTCTCCTCCCTTTTCGCCATCGTTCATAATATTTATAACTAACCCTAATAATAACTACATGTCATGTAGTCAATAAGCACTTGATGTTACTACAGCTACTTAAGGTTGGTATGCCTTTAGTCTCATGTTTTTTAAATGAGAAAGTGAAGGCTCAAAGAGGTGAAGTAAGTTGACAAGGAAAGTCTGAAAATGAATAGCTACAACAGAGATTGGATTCTGGCAATAACAAACTATTATGTTTGTACATTTAATCATCCTGTCAGACACCACTGCCTGTTTTCCAGTTGGCTTGCGTGCCATTTCCCCTCTGCGTGTGCTCATGTGTTTTCATGTGCATATGGGCACATCAACGGGGGTTGCTTTTTCAGAGGTGTGTGTATGTGTGTGTGTGTGTGTGTGTGTGTGTGTGTGTGTGCACGTATGGATGCAGGAGGACAGAGGACAATCTTGATTGTCATTCTTCAGTTATAATCCCTTTGTTTTTAATCTCACATAGACCTGGAAATCTGTAAGTCTTCTAGGCTGGCTAGCCAGAAAGTCCCAGGGATCTTGTCCCTATCTCCCCGGCATTGGCTTTCTAGGCCTGTAGCCACTGTGGGCAGCTTTTGAAGTGGATTCTGGAGACTCAAATTCAGGTCTTCATAGTTGTACAGCAGGCACTTTGTTTACTGAGCTAGCTCAAGCTCCTGAACATCTTTGAGAACAACATTTTAGAGTGATGCTGTGAATCTCTTACACCATATTTTTAACTTCTTAGTGTCTCTGGGAGACATAGATGGTCTCTCTTTTGATAAATGTAGCAAAAGTGAGTCGTTTATCAAAGACCATTGAGCTGAGTTTCAGATATATGATAAAGACCCACAAATCTTTCTGAGTGTTTCAACAATGTTGAATATGACAATAAGGCTAAAAAGGAAATGGAAATCTTAGCTTTTCCTGAGGAGCTGATCAAGTTCTGTTTCCTCACTGGGTCCCAGTTAACCCATTTATTTGATCAGGAAGATAAGGAGGCTTCCATCATGTGCTCCTCTTTTATGAGGAGTTCAACAGCAACATCAACAATGATAAGCAAACAGAAAAGGGGAAAAAATCCAAGGGGACAAGACATGTGCAGAGGTTCTGAGACCACTAAAGATGACTGAAAGATAAGCTTAGGGATGACAAATGAGAATCTGAACACTCAGATTCAGGTCAGGTTGGGAAAATCATCCATGGACAGGGTGGTGCCCCATCAGGCCCAGATCAAAAGCAGAACAGTGATGCAATCTGCTGTTTGTATACAGATGTTGGCCTCCAAATCCCCAAATGGGAACATCTGCTGGGGACAGCCACTCCACAAATAAGCAGGCAATTAGGTAGCAGATGCATCTGTGCCAAGAACATGGGACCACCAGCAGCGGGGACACTACAGGAGGAAGAGAGGGCTGTCCTTGGAAAGATGCTCTCACGATCACGTAAGAGTCAAATTGTCTAAGGCTGGAGAAGGGAAGGGAACCAGTGACATAGGATAGTACAAGCCATTGGCTGACATGCTTCAAGCTCTCGCTTCATCATCTTCAATCTTATCTATCATTGTCACAGGATTCAATATCCTGTTTAACTGGCTGGTTAGAGTCTCTGGACACTAAAAACCTAGAATTAGTATCCTTTTAAGGTTATTTAGGTAACTGGAGTATGAAGCCAAGGTTCAAAAATATTGGTCTGGAATTATCTGAAGTTACTTGATAGTCTTGAGGACCCAGGGATAGTGTCATCTTTATTAAGCTTCTCTTTTAAAATCCTCATGTCAGTGATCTAAGTCTCCAATAAGTCCACCTAGTCTCTAAAGCAAATGGTAACTACCTTCATTGCTGCTGCTGGTTGACCGTAGAAAATCTGAATCTCTCTTTTGGATCTATTACTCATGGGGGATGATTGAGAAGTAAAATGTGATTATGTATAAAAATGTACTTGGAAAGTTACTGCATCATAATAGATCTTCAAACGTGTTGGCTGAAATTACGATTCATAAAGGAAAGAACAAAGTAAGGCTGGATGGAGAGAAGGAAGAAAGATGCGAGGAAAGTGAGAAAGAGGGAGGAGAGGAAGGAAAGAAGAGAGGAAAAGGGGGAGGAAAGACAAATGTATATGGATCAGCATTAGCTTTATCCTTGATGTTATTCCCTCCATTAAATTTAATACCAAATCTAACACAAATCTTGAAAATATGCCCCAAAACTTTCTAAACTTGTTTCTTTACAACTTTTGTGATATAGTTCAGACTTCCACCCTTTCTCACATGATGCTAAAGTGTGACGTCTATAATTCCAGACTTCTAGACTTGGATCTGTTCTGTACACAGCAGATAGAGGAAATTCATTGCTGACCTCTTCTCAGATCAGTGTAGGCACTAGGGATGTGGTGAGGAGGTCTTCCCTGAGACTTTGTTCATGGTGAAATCTCCACAATTATCTCTGAGTCCTGATACAGCTCTCTAATCACTCTCCCACTTTAACCATGTCCACACCTCAATGTTACTGACCAGTTCATATTTACCTCTGTATGCATTACACTTGGCTCCTCTGTGTATTAGACACCATTCCTACACTGTTTTATTCTTCCTTGAATACAGATATTTTTAGGTAAGGTCTTTCTTGTTCTGTACCCCAGTGTAGACTTTTACTTTCAATATTCTTGCCTCTGCCTCCTACTTGGAAGTTAAATGTGCCATCATGCTTGACATTTCTAAATACATTTCTGACCTTCACCATTCACCCAAATGGCATCATTTCATTCCTTAAAGCTCAATTCATGAATCACCTCCTTTCAAAAGTCTTTCCTTCATGATTGCCGTGGCTTACCTTAGTTGGTATACATTGCCTTTCCCATTCTTTAATGTTTTTTATGTGGAACTATCTAAACATATTTCTGAATTTCATTCTGCTGTTCAGTAGACCAGGAACTCTTCTAGAGCAGTAAACTTCTCTAGTCTTAAACGTTTGCATATATGTATGTGTTATGTATATGATATGTGTATTATATATGTATGATATTTATATGTGTGTGGTATTTGTATGCATATGTGTATATATGCATGTAGATATAGAACATTTGTAAGCAGGCTCTGACCAAAAATCGGTTCTTAATTTTCTACGTAGTTTAGTCCAGGAAATGTGTAGACATTGTTGAAAGCTTTGTTCCTAAGGAAAAGGTTACTTTTTTCTCTCATTTCTTCTCCTCGCTTGCCCATATGTAAAGCCCAAAATATGGACAATGTGTGCTCAAGAGCTACTGCTCAGCCAGCTCACAGCAAAGGTCAAGGTCCTGAAGGTAGTCCTCTGGGAGGCTTTTACAGACACGAGTAGAGCTTTGTAGTAGATCTCAGCTTAATTTCTTAACCCCTAACCAATCTGGCTCTTAGTAATGCCTTTGTGATCCTGACCACATCCTCCTCTTTCAATGCCAAAAACAAGAGGCCAGAGATAAACTACAGATCTCCTTCCAAGACTTCAGGGAAGGTGACTTGTTGCTGGTTTAGGACCATTTTTAAGGAAGGCTCCTCCAATTCCCTTGAGTCCCAGGCTAGATTGTGTATTTCTAGTCTTGTGCAAATGGACTGTCAACAGGAGTCAGGGAATATTGATGAAGTTGGCAAGAGATTCCTTACCAAAAGGGGAAGATTATAAAACTTGCTGAGAAAACACTCCAGAGGGTGATATTTCTGAAAACTTTGTTCTCTATTTCTAGTGACTTTCATACAGAGTTACTGCTGGTTCTCCCCAAAACTGTACTAAAAAGCCTATATTTGAGTTCACAAAATTAAACCCAATTTGATCTGGAAGGGATGTTAAAGATACTCTGAGCCAATACTCCTATTTTTTTCTAAAGGGAAGAGGAAAAGTTTGATCTCCTAGATGCCCAACAGTCAGTGCCCTCTTGTTAACTAGAATCTCAGTGTTTCTTCAGGAATGTGAGGTAGATAGATTTCTGAAATATTTCTTAAGACCTTTGCTCTACAGTATATACTGACTAGAATGTTTTAAGCTTGAACATAAGCAGAACCAGTAGAATATTATGGAATGTCATTCCCTAGTGGGACTACAATAGGTTCACTAGGAGTTGGTCTTCAGAAAGACTCTCCTGGGTTTTTCCTGGTCTGATCAAAAGAGCCCTTTGATAAATATGGAATGTCAAAGAATATTAATCATTTTTTGCTTATGTCTACAAATACCGAACACAAACAATTTAAAGGAAGGAAGGATTATTTTGGGCTCATAGTTTCATAGGGTCTCAACCCATCGTAGCAGGGAAGGTGTGGAGGAGTTCAGCGGTGGGAATGCCAGAATAAGGGAGAGGTGTAAATTTCTAAGGCCTCACCTTTGTAACATACAGGCTTCCATCAGACAAGTTCCACATTTTAAGTGTTCTACAATACCCTGAAACAGTGCTGCTCGTCCAGTGAGCAAGCATTCAAAACATGAGCCTTTCGGGGTGGGGACATTTCAGATCAAGCCATAGCAGAAGGACACTCTTCTTCTGGCCTAGAAATGAAGGGGCTGCAGTATTCTCAAAGCAGAGGACATATGCCCTGGACATGAAGGTAGCCTCTGGAACTTATAAGGAACTGAATTCTACCAAAAACCATAGAATTCAGAAGAGGACTCTGAGCCTCAGGTGAGAGCACCGTCCTGGATGGCACTTGGACTTGAAATTTGTAAGAATCTAGTGCAAAGAGCACCCTGCATGCATTCCTGACATCTGAAACTACACTATGCTAAGACGAGTAGTTTTTAAGGAACCAAGCTTTAAAATTATTATTGTTGTTGTTGTTTTTGTTGTATGTGCATGTGTGTCCAATGGGGAAGCATGCATGTGTGGGTGTCAGAGAATGACTTTGGAGAGTCACTTCTCTTCTTTTGCCTTCACATGGGTACAGGGAATCAAACTCAAATTGCTGGGATTATACAGCAGGTACCTTTACCATTTGAGCTGGTAAGGCAGCCCAGAAATAAGGCTTTAGTAGCTTCTTACACATTAATAAGAAATGGTCACAGGAACTTTTCATTCCCTATGTATTATTTGAACAGGACTCTTATACCCTCATCTCCAGGAAGCAGGTGAACAATGCCTAGGCTAAAGCTTGTACTCTACCCACTAGTCCATGGGTATCAATCAGATCAGAGCTGGGTGCACAATCCAGTGTTCACCAGTGACAGACTGGCTTCAGGCTCATATTGAATCTATTTAGAGAAGAAAGTGCTGTCTTTTGATTGAAATTGAAGTTAAGGGCATTTAGCTTTGGAACGTGTGTCAACCATACTGCCACCATGTGGAGCTTAGGAATGAAGCCAACATGGAAAAAAACAGACTTGAGCAATAAAAAAAAAAAAAAAAACCAAACAAACAGACTTTTTTATTTTGGACATATTTTGAGTCCTAGATCAGCCTGAGCCGAGAGAAGGGGTTGCATGTAGAGATTTTCGTTACCTAAAACTGTGAGTGCCATGTCTCATTAAGATCACTTTAGGCCATGTGTCTGTCTTATTCAATAGGAAAAGCTAGATCTGATACTGGGACAACTTTGGGCCAGAGAAGGAATATGTTGACCAGTCATGTAGTAATGCATTGTAAATATGACTGACCCAGAGCCAGCTCTCCTGACACCTAGCCAGGACTCAATAGTGCATTCTTGCTTTCTTGCTGTGCTGTAACCACTCTGGAATTCATAAAATATAACTTCTCATAAACACACACACACACACACACACACACACACACACACACACACACACACATGCACGCACATGCACACACACACATACACACACTGACAACATAATCAGTAACAGTAACAATGATTATTGTTCAATACGTTGATTTTGCCATGAAATTGATCTGTACTTTTTATATTCCCTTAAATCTTGCAAACTTTGAGTCTTAACCAGCTGTGTTTTAAAGTTGATTGACAAAATGAAATACTTTTTTACTGTCTCAACCAAGATCACATGACTAGCCAGTGAAGAAGCCAGGATTTAATCCTTATCTGTCTGGGTTTGAAGCTGTTCTCTTAACTGTCATAATAATTGTTGCTAGGAAAATATAGAAAAAAAAAACAAACAGTGAATTTTTTACTACTTCAAATATATTGCAAGTATATGCCATATAGGAATTCTTTATTTTTAATTTGGATACACAAAGGCTGGTTATACTTGTTAGCCTATCAGCAATTGGATGCTTGAAGAGTTCTCTGCTCTCTAACATTGCAACATTGATTCTCACATTTCTCATCATTTCTCTGAGAATTTGAATATATATAGTAAGTGGGAAAAAATGAAATAGCTGAGGTTTTTTTTTTTGCATTTAAGATGTATGTCTCCCCCATACCTTTTCCTGTGTGCTCTTGAGAAAATTATTTCCTCTCATGTGGTCTTGGTTTACTACTACAGAATGAAGGAATTTACATTAAAATTGATGTATAACTTTTATAAATATATAGACCTTCATATATGCTAGAACTCCAATATTCCAACTCATATTTTACATAGCCAACATATCCTTTCACCTTATATCTTTAGTGGTGCCCTGAGGCTCCCCTGAAACTTTATGTCACTGAAATATGATGGCACCCAAAGTATAAAATGTGACAGATTGGGCTGGTGAGACACTCCTCTGTTAGGATGAAGAAAACATTGCATTTGGCGTCATTAGTGATTCATAACAATGCATCCTCACAGGTGAGAGGATACATCAAAAAGGTTAAATGACTTCAACAAGGAACATAGTGTAAACATTTCCTATCCAACTCCAAAACTCCCACCCATGCATCCTATCATAGCCTCTCAAATTTTAATTTTCTTTTATCTTATCAACAACCTGGGCACTTTCTAGATTAAGACACAACACAAATAAAAAAGAAATACACTATGTTGGTTTTGCAGAGACAACAGTTCCTAAAGAACCAATAAAAGGACTGGTTGTACTTGAATCAGATGGTTTCTTTTGGCTTCCACATTTCCTTTGTATGGCAACAATACCTTTTAAAAAAAATTAGCTGGGTGGTGGTGGCACACACCTTTAATCCCAGCACTCAGGAGGCAGAGCCAGGCAGATCTCTGTGAGTTTGAGGCTAGCCTGGTCTACAGAGTGAGATCCAGGACAGGCACCAAAATTACACAAAGAAACTCTGTCTCAAAAAAAAAAATCAGTTTCTTGAGTTCTCTATGTATTTTGGAGATCAGCCCTCTGTCAGATGTGGGGTTAGTGAAGATCTTTTCCCATGCTGTAGGCTGCTGTTTTGAACTATTGACAGTTTCCTTTGCCTTATAGAAGCTTTTCAGTTTCATGAAGTCCCATTTATTGATTGCTGATCTAGTGTCTGTGCGACAGGTGTTCTATTCAGGAAGCTGTCTCCTGTGCCAATGTATTCAAGGTTATTTCCCACTATCTTTTCTATCAGGTTCAGTGTAACTAGGTTTATGTCAAGGTCTTTGATCCACTTGGACTTGAGTTTTGTGCAGGGTAATCTATATGGATCTATATGCATTCTTCTACATGCTGATATCCAGTTATGCTGGCACCATTGGTTGCAGCCACTTCACTGAAGGTGTTTATCAGCTGTAGGAGTGCTGGGGATGCTGTGAAAGTGTTGCTCTGATTGGCTAATAAATAAAGTGCTGATTGGCCAATAGCCAGGCAGGAACTATAGGTGGGACAAAGAGAGAGGAGAATTCTGGGAACAGGAAGGCTGAGTGAAGAGATGCTGCCAATTGCCACCATGAGGAGCTGGATGTAAAGTACCAGTAAGCCACGAGCTACGTGGCAAGGTATAGATTTATAGAAATGGATTAATTTAAGATATAAGTACTAGACAGCAAGAAGCCTGAGGCATATGGCCACACAGTTTATAAATAATATAAGCACCTGTGTGTTTATTTGGGTCTGAGCAGCTGTGTGATTGGTGGGTGAGAGAGATTTGTCCTGACAGTGGGCCAGGCAGGACCAGGAGATAACCCCAGCTACAGTAGGAGTTACCTGGTAGAACTTTTGGGGTCACTTATGTATACTAACATATCATCTGCAAATAGCAATACTTTGACTTCCTCATTTCCAATTTCTATTCCCTTGTTCTCCTTTTGTTTTCTCATTGCTCTAGCTAGAACCTTGAGCACTATATTGAATAGGTATGGAAAGAGCAGACAGCTTTGTCTTAGTTGTGATTTTAGTGGAATTGCTTTAATTCTTTCTCTTCATTTAATTTGATGTTGGCTATTGACTTCCCTTATATTGCTTTTATTGTGTTTAGGTATGTTCCTTATATCTCTGATCTATCCAAGACTTTGGGGCACAGATCTAAACAGATAATTCCCAGCAGAAGAATCTCAAATGGATAAGATACAGTTAAAGAAATGTTCATCATCCTTAGTTCTCAGGGAAATGCAAATAAAATCGACTTTGAGATTCTGTCTTATACCTCTAAGAATGGCTAAGGTCAAAAACACAAATGGCACCTTATGCTGGAGAGGATGTGGAACAAGAGGCACACCCATTCACTGCTCATGGGAGTGCAAACTTGTACAACCACTTTGTAAATCAATATGATGGTTTCTCAGAAAATTGGGAAATGATCTACCTCAAGACCCAGCTATACCACTCTTGAGCATAAGTCCAAAGGATACTCAATCATAGCATGAGAACATTTGTTCAACTATATTCATAGCAGATTTATTCATAATATCCAGAACTTGAAATAACCTAGATACCCCTCAACTAAAGAAAGGTGTATTTCCACAATGCAGTATTACTCAGCTATTAAAAACAATGACAAACAGGACATTTGAAGACAAATGGATGGAACTAGAAAACAAACAAACAAACAAACAAACAACAAAAAACATCCTGAGTGAGGTAACCCAGACCCTAAAGTACAAACATGGAATGTATTCACTTATAAGTACATATTAGCTGGCAAGTAAAGGATAACCATGCTACAATCCACAGACCTAGAGACCTAGAGAGAGGCTAGATAACAAGGAGGGCCCAAGGGTGAACTCATGGATTTCTAGTGGAAAGGGAAATAGAAGAGATCTCATGGGTTGATTGGGGGCAGGTGGAGATGGAAACTTGAGGGATCAGTTTGGGAGGGTTGTTGGAGAGGGAGAGAACTGAAAGTGATGACTGGAAATGGGGGGTGGGAATTTCTGGGTCAGGTAGAAACCTGGTGCAAGGGAAACTCCCAGAAATCTTCAAGGATAACCCTAGCTAAGATTCCTAGAAATAGTGAATTCATAGCTTGAAATGGTCATATCCTGTGACTTGGTGGGACTTTCAATGGAGGGATTAGGATACAGGCCCAGCCACACAATCTTTGACCTACAGTCTATCATGTCTATGGAAAGTATGTGATAAGGGTGGTGCAGGGTTGTGGTAGTGGCCAACTAATGACTGGTCCAGCCTCAGACTCATACTATGAGAGTAAGTCCACCACTGACATTGCCTGGAGTGCCAGGACACAGAGGCTGAATGGTCCAGAGACCTAGGATAGAAACAAACAGGATTGGAAAAAAAAGTCAACGTAATGATGCCTAATGATATTTTGCTATACTCATAGATTGGTGACTATGACAATTGGGGTCAATTGTCATCAGAGAGGCTTCATTCAGTAACTGATTGAGATAGATGCAGAGACCCACAGCCAAGCATTGGGCAGAGCTCAGGGAATCCTGCTGAAGAGAGGGAGGAAGGATTATATGAGCCAGAGGGGTTAAAGACATCACATGGGAACCCACAGAAACAACTGACCTGGGCTCATGGGAACTCACAGAGTCTGGATAGATAACCAGGAAACCAGCATGGGACAGACTTAGGCCCTCTACATATGTGTGATAGTTGTGCAGCTTGGTCTATTTGTGAGACTCCTAGCAGTAGGAGCAGGAGTTGACTTCTAGTGCTTTGACTGGCTTTTGGGAACCTATTCCTCATACTGAGTTGCCTTACCCAGCCTTAATACGAGGGGAGGAGTTTAGTCCTTCCTCAACTTAATATGCTGGGCTTTGATGATACCCATAGGAGGCCTCCCCTTTCTGAAGAGAAACAGAGGAGGTATGGATGGGGTGGGGAAGGCAAAAGGGAGGTAAGGTGAGGAATTGGGAGGAGGGGAGGGAGGGAGGGAGGGAGGGGAATTGTCATCAGGATGCAAAATAAATGAATAAATTTAATTAATAAAAAGGGAACACTCAGTGAAGTTTATTTTTTAGAACTAGTTTATGTTTACAAAAAATTGGGGATGCAATACAAATAGTTCCCATATGTTTTGCATCCATTTCTCCCCACACTTATTATGGACATCACGCACTCAATTTGTTGCAATTGTTGATCCAAAATTGATGTACTGTTATTAACTAAAATGTATGCATTCTCCAGATTTCCTTTATTTTTACCAAGCATCTTTTTTTTTTTTCTGGATACCAATCAAGGATACCACGTGTCATTTAAGCATCATTATGTTTATATCATCTTTTTTGTCTGTGATAATTTCTCAGAATTTCTAGATTTTGATAATCTTGACAGCTTTGATGAACACTGCTAATATATTTTGTAAAATGTCCCTGAACTGGGACTAGGCTGGTAATGAATTCTCATGATTAAACATGGTTACTTGTTTAGGGGGCTGGGATAAACTACGATTATCATGGAATTATATTATAGATAAGTGCCACACACTGTAGATGTTGGTTCCCATTGCCTGGATAAATTACAATGGAAATTTTACAGCCTATATTCCATTTTCTCCGATGATTGCTTTCTCCATTTAGAGATCTGTTTGAGTACTACTTTCCATTTACTTACCCTAGATGGCTAACAGTCATGGCCAACTTCAGCATGAGTCACTGCCGGCTTGGTATCTGGGAGAAAGTTCTGCGAAATATAAAGAGCTTTGTTCTGTTCACTCTCTTCACAGTTGCCTCTATTTCTTTATTTGTTGTGATAGAATCAATTCAAGAGGCTGCACTTTGAGCCTGGTAATGAACCAGTTTGAAGATGGGCTTAATTACTGTTCAGTGCTTGTCTTACAGCACCCAGATTATTTGGTTAGCATTACATCCTCCAGATTCATCCATGTTTTATGCGTTGCACAATACAAATTTCCTTCAGAAGAATGGAAACAGCCCCTCCCAGTATATATATATATATATATATATATATATATATATATATACTGATCTTATCTCTTTTGAATGTATACTCAGTAACTGGATTTGTACTGTAATGCTTTTCTTATTTGTGAGGAAAATGTAAATACTGTTTTACATAATGGTGATAAAAGTCAAACTCTTAGAAGAAGAGTAGAATGTTGGTTCCAGAGATTAACAGGTATAGAAAACTAAAAAAAAAAAAAAATTAAAAAGTTGATTAAAAACTACAAACCAAAAGTTACACAGTGAATGAGCTCCAGAAATCCAAGGTGCAGCATGGTAACTATAATTATTCTTTTCCAATAGCATTGTGGGTTACAATTTGTTAAGTAAGCATATCTCCACTTTTATTAGAAAATTGAGAAAATGATGGAGCTGTTAATTAATCTGACAGAATATCACATTAATCAGCAGAATAAGTGTGTATAATGTTTTTATGGATCAATTGTACAACAATAAACCCCTAAAAAAAGAGGGATTGTACCTGCTGTGAATTGTAGTACATGATTTTATTTTGTGAAAGAATGAGAAATAAGGAGATGTGGGTTTTGCTGGGTGATGATGGTACATGCCTTTAATCTCAACACTCAAAACAGAGGCAGAGGCAGATGCAGAGAGGCAGAAAAAGCAGAGGCAGAGGAGGCAGATGGGCAGAGGAGGCAGAGGGGCAGAGGGGCAGAGGGGCAGAGGGGCAGAGGGGCAGAGGGGCAGAGAGGCAGAGAGGCAGAGGCAGGCATACCTCTGTGAGTCAGAGATCAGCCTCCTTTACAGAGTGAGTTCTAGGATAGCCAGGGCCACGCAGAGAAACCCTGTCTCACAAAAACAAAACAGAGCAAAACAAAACAACAAAACAAAACAGAAAACTGACAACAAAAAGAAGTGTAAACTACCGACTGTGGTGGTGCACACCTTTAATCCCAGCACTCTGGAAACAGAGCCAGGCAGATTTCTGTGAGTTCAAGGCCAGCCTGGTCTACAGAGTGAGATCCAGGACAGGCACCAAAACTACACTGAGAAACCCTGTCTCAAAAAAATCAAAAAAAAAAACAAGAGAGATAGATTTTTCTTATTTCATACTCACATTACCAGGGCAACAGATACATTTCTGACCTTTTTTTAAAAATATCTTACACAGAAGAATTCAGGTTTTAAAATTATCAGCTATTTAAAATGTTCTTTGAAAAACAAAATAAAACCTTGATTAATAAGTAATACTTTTTGAATAATTGATGAATGAATACATAAATGAATGAATGGGTAAATGGTTGACTATTTATGGTCTCAGTTCAAGGTAGCATCATGAAGTGGAAAATGGTGAAGAGTTCAGATTCAGATAGACCTAAGCTTGGTTACTTCCTTTACAGCTTACTGACTCAGTGTTTTCTGTCATCATCATCACCATCATCATCATCATCACTACTCTAACAGTAAAGAAACGGAGTCTCAGAGAACTTAAATAAAGTGCACCAAGGATGCTTAGATTTGGAACTCAGTTTGTAAGATTATAAAAACAATGCTTAAAGCTCTAATTGAAAAGTATATATCCCTTCTGCCACTGAGAATTTCCTTTTAATGTAACTCTAGTGCTCTGTTTGGAGATAGTGTTGAGTTTGATACAAAACTCCCCCTTTTAATATCTAATTCATTATAGTCTGAAGTATACCAGATCCTTTCTAGATTAAAAAAAGGAGAACAAGCAACCAGAAAGCTTGCATGGGACTGACCTAGGCCCTCTGTACATGTTACAGTTGTGTATCTTGGTCTTCTTGTGGGACTCATAACAGCGGGAACAGGGGCTGTCTCTCATCCTGCTACCTGCTATTGGGACCCTTTCCTCCTACTGGGTTACCTTGTCCAGCCTTAATAAGAGAGAAGGTGCCTAGTCTCACTGCAACTTGATATGCCATGGCTAGCTGATACTCATGGGAGGCCCCGCCATTTTCTGAATAGAAAGGAGGAGTAGATGAGGGGAGGCGAAGTTGTGGAAGGGACTGGAAGAAGAGGAAAGAGGGTGGGGAAAATATGATCGGGTTGGGAAAAATCAATCAATCAATTATTAATTAATTTAAAAAGAAAAGAAAATCCCTAAAATTGGAGATCACTGTGTTCCTCTAAAAAGCCCCCTTACAGCCACCTGGACAAAGCACTCTAGAGTTTGTTTTCCCCTTCTGCCCCTTTATTTCTTCAAGGGAAAGAGAGTTATAATTACAAATCTTTATGCAGAAAACTTTTCTCTAGAAATTAGAAACACATTTTCTGACTCTCTTGACCTATGCAGTCACTCCTTTGGCGTCCTTCCTATTTGCTGTCTCGTAAAAGACGACAACAACAACAACAACAACAAAATGGAGTGCCCTGCCCAGACTTTTGGGGGAAAACAATTCAGCCATTTCTTAAATGTATTCTACACCTAAGACATGGGCGTGAGTGGGGAGAGCATCAAGTATTAGGTCACTTCCAACACAGGGAGACCATCCCCAGCTGGAAATACCAAGTGTTGGGAATGGACCCTAACCTGGTGAGCTTCCTATCTAACATGTGAGGCCATTCCTTGAGCCACAAGAATATCAACAGTGTGTGTGTGTGGGGGGGCAGATTATCCATGGGGTACTTGCTAGATGGAACTAAGACAAAAATTCCTTAGATATTACAAGAATACATTCTAGTGTTTTTATTATGCAGTGTTGGAGTGAGACTAGACCCTTGCTGATAACTCCCTGCTTTTAGTTGGTGAGGCAAGAAGGTGTTAAGGAAGGAAGATAGAGTCAGAGGGGCAGAGGAAGACAGATGGGTCGCCCTGCTCGTCCTTCCTGTCCTTGGTAGTGTATTATTCCCATCCATCTGCTAACAGAGCTCTCATTTCTTCTCCTGTACTTTCGGGTGGACCTGGGACTTTGAACTACTCAGGGAGTGCTGGGCCTGACTGCATTTTCTCCTTTATTGCATTTGCAGCACATGTATGGCGTGTCTTCATTAAGTCCTCATGACATTCAGAATAGCTTGAGATAAAAAAGGCATTCAATCATGAAAAAAAAAAAAAAAAGGCCCCCACCCTCCCGTTTCCTATCCAAGTGTCCCCGTGGGCTTGTATTAATTACTGAAGATGAATGTAGGTCCTGCATTCTCAGCAGGGGCCTTTAAATTATCAGAGGATTGTGCTTCATCTTGCAAAATGGCAAGAGTTTCAGTTTCATAAGGGAAACACAGCTAATAATGACCTCTGTCACTGAGTACTCACAATGTGTCTACAATTATCCAATTTTTTCATGAAAAAATAATTTAAAAAAATAAATGCAACACCTACTCTATAACACCCATTATCATCTCCATTTGCTAGATGGGGAAACGTCCAAATCCCATGAAATTTCCAATTAGTCTCATTTCCTCTGTGGTTCAAAAGGAAGTGGGGGGGAGTCTGTAGCTCCTCGGAGTCATCTTGGATCTAGGAAGACATTACCACAATAGCTCCCTTATTGAAGCCTGCTAGGAATTAAAAAGATGACTCTCAATGTTCACATATCAATACTCTGAGCAAGGGTGACTGGCTGCAAACAGATGAAGCTACTTCCTTTCCTGTGCCCAGTGGTGTTTGGTCTGGCTGTCCAGAGAGGGTTTGCATAGAGAGCTGAATTGCTTTTGCTTTGCAGTCACACTGTTAAGGTACTCTGTATTAAGTGTCCCTTCTCCCATTCTTACCTCATCTCAGACTAAGTAGTGGTGTTCAACAGAGGAAGGTAAAAAGTTCTTTAGAATCCAGAAGGGCAATACAAATCAATGTATTAGGCAACACTAGTCTCACCTTTTGTTTCCATGACAATATATTGAAAACCTCCCGCACATCCCACACATCCCACACAACCCTAATATCTCACACCTCCTGGACATCCCGCCCATCCTGCACATGCACATCTCACACATCCCAAACCTTTTTCCTTCTAACTGTTTTGTTTGCAGGAAGAGTAATTTTTTGTGAACAGTCAGAGACCTTGTGTAAAGAAACAGAAAATAAAATGAATACACGACATATGCTTATAATTATCTTATTTCTCTGCTTTAACCCCCCTCAATAGCTCCTCATGTTTTGTTTTGGTTTGTTTTCTGTCCTGGAAATATTGGAAATCTCTATGCTATGGACTTTTCAAAGTTTTTATCATCAAAACCCTCAAACAAAATAGGGTTGCAAAGATTCTTCAGATACGTGTTCCCTTTCCTCTGATATTCTGTATCATTTTATTTCACATTTGCCTCATAAATTAAGATGAGAGATGATGGAAAGGAAGACATGTAAACATAAAAGGCAATCAACATTTTCCTAATTTGGTTTTTTTTAACCTACCCCCTAATTGCTTACTTTCTCTGATTAACAATAAATATATGCTCATTATAGCAAATTCAAATAGTATACAAATATAGAATTTTTATGACCCACCTTGCAATTTAAAACCTTAATTCTCTCACTGCAGTACAAATTCTCTTGTAATGGATCAGTACCTAGAACACTGTAAATCCTCTGGAAAAGGGAGTCAAATATGTAAAGGAACTGAAGTTTCATTTCTTTTACGTATATAGCTGTGGGAGCTTCGAGCTTCATGTGGAAACCCAAGTCTTTTTTTTTTTCATTTTATTTTATTTTATAATTTAATTTAATTTTACATATCTGCCACAGATTCCCCCTTATGCGGCTTCCCCCCCCCCCCCCGCTTCCTCCCAGCCCATCCCCCATTCCCATCTCCTCCATGGCAAAGACTCCCCTGAGGATTGAGTTCAACTTGGTAGATTCAGTCCAGGCAGGTCCAGTCCCCTCCTCCCAGGCTGAGCCAAGTGTCCCTGTATAAGCCCCAGGTTCCAAACAGCCAGCACATGCACTGAAGACAGGTCCCAGTCCCACTGCCTGGATGCCTCCCAAACAGATCAAGTAATCAACTGTCTCACTTATCCAGTTGGGGACTCCTCAGTCATTGGTTCATACTTCATGTGTTTCCATTCGTTTGGCTATTTGTTCCTGTGCTTTTTCCAACCTTGGTCTCAACAATTCTCGCTCATACAAACCCTCCTCTTTCTCACCAATTAGACTCCTGGAGCTCCACCTGGAGCCTGGCCGTGGCTCTCTGCATCCAGTTCTCTCATTGGATGAGGTTTCTAGCACGACAATTAGGGTGTTTGGCCATCCTATCACCAGAGTAGGTCATTTCGGGCTGTCTCTCGACCATTGCCAGTAGTCTATTGTGGAAGTGTGTGATTCCATATTCCTAGCATAATGCCCAGCACATAGTAGGTACCTAATAAACAAACTGTTTGTTACAATCACTTGCTATTTAGAATTGTTGGGCTCTGACACAGGAGGACACATCTGCACTTATGGTCAGAAGTACTTTGAGTTTTGTTCCAATCACATCAGGTGCTCATCATGTTATTTTAATTAAGAAGCTCAGTAGTTTCATCTACTAAATAGGGTTAATTTGAGGATTTATAATTAGACCCAAATGAGAAAACATAGAAGTGTCCTTTATAAGTGCTGGAGTATTCCTCAGGTTTGTCATTGTTATGCTTATATAAAAGTGTTCCATTCTTGAGTCCTGCTTTAATTTCTTTTTCTCGGGGAGGGGAGGGAGGGCAATAGTGATAGAGATCAGCTGATCTGGTAAATGGTGAGGGCTATGATTGGGATAAGCAGAGGATACTTTTACATCACAGGAAACAGAGCGGCAGAGATCTACAAGTGAAAGAGACAAAGGTGTGTGCTTTGAAGGAAGACCATTCCAAGCCTATGAGAAAAGCTTTAGCAGGACACTTGGAGATGAGGAGTCATCCATGCATATGTAAGGAACTGCTCACTTGTGAAACGGTACCATATCAGACACAGTCCCTGGTGCTGTTTGTATTATGTAATACTATGCATAGTTTTGGAGAAGAGAAAGTCAAATATGTGTAGATAATATTGCCTTTTGTCTAACATGTTGCAGAGCATGAAGCCCTGCTGAGGACCCTGGAAAGTTTCGGGGGCTAAAAGAAGAAAAACCACCTGAACCAGGATCATGCAGATCACAGAGATCAGAGCCAGGAATACAACTATGCCCTAGATGAAATGGCACCTGTCCATCATACTTTCTGTCCAACATATCATTCCTCTGATGTGTTACCCTGCATTGATGAAAGGAAAGGATGGGGATGCTGTTTCCTGTTCTAAATCCTCTCTTTGTGATGGGCCAGTGAAGGGCAGTCAGGGTCTGAGCTACATCTTTTGTTCCAAATGGCCAAGATAAGTGCATTGTAGTTGTGGAAGTGGGGGTCCCACGAAGTCTGACTGGCTGATTAGAATTAATCATGATGAGACAGCAGAGAGGGAGCCCAAACTATTAGAACACCCATAAGGCAGGCAGGGATTCAGGAGTTTCCTCGGATCACATTTGCTACTCACTGTCTTGGAAGGAGACTGGAGACTTGGAAACTCAGAGCTCAGCAAAGATTCTGAGGCTCCAGGGGGAAGTTTCTCCTCTTGGACTCTTACACCAAGGAGATGTCCAAGCCCCTGACATTTTTGGGGGATTGTCAGACCTCTGGGTTGCCAGAGAAAGGTCTTGCTTCAGAAGCCAAAGTCATCAACTGAAAGAGAATCGAATGAGCAGGATTTGCAGAGACTGGAAGAAAAACTGTTTCAAAAATCTGTTTTGACTTTTTCAGCCTCTGTCTTTCCCCCTGGCCCCATAATTGAGTGGGGCTGGCGGTACTTACTCACCTCTCAGTCTGTGGCTGACACACCCCTCCTTCTCATCAGAATGTTATGATGATTGTGGAGCAAAGGTGTTTATTGAGCAGTCTCACTCCATTTGAGGGTGGTAGTGGTGTTGGGGTTTATGATTATTCTCCTTAAGAGAATTCCAGAAGAGTCATGTACCTAGCAATTGGAAAGAGAAGAACAGTCCCATGTATGACCAAGCTAGATGGGTTAGGCTTTCTTTTGGTGAGTAAGAGTGTGGGAAGTCTGTTTAGAAAGTGATGCCCTTTGTACTCATTAGGATCTCTAGGATAGTTAAACAAATGCAGTGCTCACCAGGGTACTCAGCAGATGCTTGGCAGCTCATAACTGCCCCTCATCTTCCTATCTGTACCTCCTTTTAGATGTTTTCCTCTTTCCTTACTTTTCTTCACTCCAGCCAGCTCCTTTCCTCCCGTTCTACTTACTGACCCTGACTAAATCCCAACTAGCTTCATTAATTAAGACTCACATGTGAAAATAGTTCTACTGGTACAGATAATCCAACAGTTCCTCCAATCAGGCTGTACCTACACCTTGGGCTCTATGGTTCCTACTGATGTTGTATAGCATTTTACAAATAGCAATTTTAAAATAATGTTGTACCATTTTTTTTCAAATTCTCTGCTTCATGTAACCTGAACTGTTATTTTGTGAAATAGATAGGTAAACATATCCTTATGTGACTAGAATTGAGATACAAGAATAGCTTTGAATTAATAATTCCCTTAATATTTTCTTCTGTGTTTTAATAGTTTTATGTTGCTTTGAATTCTGCTTTAAGGCACATCAATTTACCCACTTAATGCCACTGTTATGGTGTCTCACATGCCCTTTAAATTCACATAAAACTAAACTTGTTGTCTTACAGTCTCCCATTTCCCTCTCTAGTTTTCCCCAGGCAAACAGATTCAGCGAAAAGTTTATGAGATAAATCCAAGCATTCATGATACAGAATTTTCTCTCTGTCTACATCCTCCCATCCAGTCAGGCTTCACCTTTCATAGATTCTACCAATGCATCATTTTATCAGTTCCTCTCCATTGCAGCCATCACAGTCTAAGCCCTTATCTCTCACATACATTATTGCAGATCATCTCACCATTCCTCTAGTGTTTGCGTGCCTTGGAGGGTAGACCAATCTTAACTAATACATTGTTCTTCCTAACATGATAATCTGATCAAAGCACCTCCCTCTCTTGCATATATTAAACTCTTTATTAGTAAGGAAAATTCACACATGCTGAATTTGTGATCTGAATGTATACATGGATTTCTACTCTTACTTTTGAGTGGATTTTAATGTTAGCTCATTTATACTCCATCCTAAGTTATAATACTTTACACTTTAGCAAATATTAATTTTTCTCCCCCACTTCTACCCATTCCTCACAGATGTTGCCCTTCCCTGGATAATACCTACATGTTTTAAGGGTTCATAATTTCTTCAGAAAGTCTTTCTTGAGAAGTCTTAGAAGCTACCTTTTCTAACTTCACAGACTATTGTCTTTCTGAGCACCACAAGCCTGGTTTCATTACAACTTGAAACTGTCTCTTTTTACTTAGCTGTTTTCTCTTTGAATACAAAGTTCACGTCTTCTTTAACTTTGGTGCTGCAGGATCCAGTAGCGATTTTATACACAGTAAGGCCTTCAGAAGTAAATACTTGATTGGGCAGTAACTTGAATGAAGCCCTGTACTGAAAGTAAGGAAGCTGCTCTTCAAGCTCCCGTCTTGTTCCTTCAAGTCAAGTGTCACATAAAGGAGAGAAATATAGAAGACCATATTATAGGAATAGTCTGGATTCTTTCCATCCTCAGTTGATGGAGGTGATATAGTACTTCTTTTAGAATGGAATGGAGTGAAGCCAAACTGTCCTGATGGCTTTTATGAAAAATGTTTTTCTAGGCAATGCTTCTCCCCAGTATCTCTCTGCTGTTTTCTGAGGTTGTCCTTCTACCTACAACCTATGCAGTCGAATTAAACAGATGACAGTGAAGTTCTTGCAGAAATGAGTAAAGTTCACAAAAATTTTTGTGGCTCTTACGTTTTGTTTTTTGTTTTTTTACTTTTTTTTCCCCTGGAAAGGTGAAAGCATTATGACTCTAAATAACATTACCTTTACCCAACTCTCCTGAAGTACCTTACTCCCAAAGAGAACTATAAGTCAACTTGGGATTAAACATATGGCTTAGAGACAATTTCTTTCCCCATCACATGTTCCTGCCAGTGTTCACTTAAATAGGGATTTTACAAAACTAAAGCAACTTTCATCACCCAGGAAAGACTACAGAATCTGTAAGGACATCACTGTCTGTCGATAAATTTGGTATTAAAATTGAAGATTGTTTTGAAGAGAGTGCTTATTTACTTAAGAAGGAAACTGAGGCCAGAGGGCAAGAGAGTCTTCCTCAGGCCACTCAGTAGGAACATTATAGATACAGAATCCAGGTCTGCATAGCCCCTGTTATTTTTCCATCAGATGCTCTAACAGCTCTGCAGATATTGAGGTTGAAGAGTCAGGAAAAATGAATTCTACTTTCTCAGAATCTGGTGATGGTCAGCATCTCAGTAAGTTCTGGAAGGACTTGGAGAACTGATTGCATTTTCAGGGATGTTCCATTAATCTTGGAAAACAACACTATGCTCTTGTTCAACCAATTTTAATAGTGCTGACATTGAATGTCCACCCTTTTCCATTACATTTCTAATTAACCCTTAAAAGAAGGTAAAAAAAAGATAGGAGAAAGATAAAGGAAGAAAAGAAGGAAGGAAAAAGGAATGAATTGATGAAGGAAGGAAGGAAAGAAGGAAGGAATGAAGGGGAAAAGAGTGGTCATCAGATAACTCTTGCTTGGGTTTGCCTGCGGAGGAGAAAATGAGCTGGTTTAGATGTGTCAGGGGTTGGCTTGGATCGCCAGTGCCTTGACTCTCAAGTGTGCTCCTGTTGCATTTTAAATGGAAGAATATTAGGTTTTTGCATAGGACCTTTCATACTTTTACTTCCTTGGGTGTTCCCGAATGGCAGTGTTGTGCATTTGAGCCTACTGAGAAGTCTTTATGCTCCAAAGAAGAAATTACTCACAACCTCCATGTTATGAGTAGAAACACATCTAATGCCTAGCTCTGCAGACGTAGATCATAGATATTTTCAGACTATAAAACATATTAGGAAAGAACATTGAGGTAAGGAAATTTTCTACTCATTTAGTCCAGTCTCTTCTTTTATAAGAGAGAAAAGCAGAAGGCAAAATGTGGAAATGAATTGAAATATTACATACATATGCATCATATAGTTAGGTGGCTATTTTCTGCTTCCTAGTTACTTCATTGATGACAACGACGTTTAGCAGCACTGGGTGTCTCTAGTAGATCAGAAAGTGCTCGTGGACACAGCACAGCTTCTCCTCTACTCTTTCCCACATAAAAGGATAATGAATACAATTCTCAAATATCAAGATAGTATCCCTTCTCAGGACCCACTTGGTGCTTGCCCTAGGTACTGCTTCTCCTGTTCCTCACCACAGCCTCAATTTCTTTAGATTTTATTTATAAATATGTATTTATCAGATCACTTAAGAGCTTAACTCCTAGGTTAAGGAGCTTGCTCAGTGGATAAAAGTGTGAGTTCTCAAAGCATGAGGACCTGAGTTTGATTTCCTTGCACCTACATAATAAGCTGTGTACTTCTAGCATGGGGGCAGGGGTAAAAGGCAGAATCAAGTAGATTCTGGCCATTAAGCCTAGCTGAAATGGCAAACTTCCAGTTCAATAAAAAAATAAATTCTCTGAAAACCTGAGTTCTGCTCCAGATCCTGTGTAGAACCAGCCCATTACTAAAAACCCAGATAGTGGCCACCATCCTAAAGCTAAGTAGTGAGTCAGAGAAAGGGAAGGGGGGTACCAGGTAGAGGTCACTAGGAAGAAAGAGGGGTGGGGTTTTCCAGTCAAGGTCATTTATACAGGGGAATCCACTAAGGCGTTTTCAGTAGACAGTTTTTTTTTTCCCTCTGCTTCATATCTCAGCTTCAGGAGAGGTATTAACAGTATTGGATAATACTGTTAATACCTCTCCATTTATAGCCTCCCAGCTGTCCTGAGCCTAAGCTGCCATTGGAGGTGTCTTCTCTGTATCGTTCCTCCTTTCTCTCAGAGGTGGGAGTGAGGCGGGGGCAGAGCCTTGGTCTCTGAATGTCCAGAAACTGTCCAATCCACATAACCTTCAAACTTGGAAAGGTGTGCTGCCACCTGGGTGTTTGGGACCTTCCACAGAGGGAAGATGTCATCTTTGATTCTGCCATTTTCTTCCAGGTTTGGTCCTACTCTACCCTACCATTTCATGTTGAACTTGGCTGCTTTTTTCATATTGAAAAGATGACATTGCCCCAAGAGCCAAAAATAAATGGGAATTAAAAAAAACCTGCCTAAATGAAGTCAGATAGAGAGTGACAGAGGGAGACAGCTGACACCATGATCTTGCCTCTGCATGTGTATGCATGGGCACATCAAATTATTCTCTTGAGAGGCCCCTCCCTGAGATCATATAAGCAATAAGTAATTGCTGGGAGAGAGGAGGAACTTCCATGGAGCTGTCTGCAAGTCCTGCGGGGAATCCATTACTGCACCTTCTGTGGGTTGTTAAACATGCTAGGGTGTTTTCCTGTGATGTAGCTTCTGGAGTGACCCTTGCTCCTATATGCCATCTCTGATCAAAACTACCATAAGTAATCATGAGAAACTTAGTGTTTCACAAAGCCACACTTGGCTGGAGTCATTTATTTAGTCAGTGTTCTGTATGGGATGACTACGAACTTGTTCATATATTTTCAAGAAAGGTCATGCAACGAATTAGTCATTTAGGCCCCATAGAAGAACTATTCAAATCAGAGAATTGTTGTCTGCTATGAAAAGTTCTTAGATAAAATGATAGTAGGTACCTACAGAAAGAACCTCTGGATTACCTGTGGAAAGCAACATGAGAGTCATTGCGGAAAATGGTATCTAAAATATCTAAGTATTGATATAGAATGTTGACCTAGAAACGTCAATTACAATTATGCTCAGAGGACACTAAGCACAATGGCTTGAGTCAGGAAGGACCATGGTGCTTCTGCAAATTGACAATGACATGACTAACAGGTGTATATAGAGCCTGAGAAAAGTGGAAGATGCCATCCTAGTGTTTATTAATCCTTATCTAGTTGTCTGCTGCATTAAATGGAGTGACCTTCAACTACTATGAAATGGTAATTATGATCCTTCAGCACTATCAGAAAAGGCTATTCTCTTTTTTGAACACTCATTTTGAGGCATCAACTGCCACTGTGGTGGAGTTGTGAAGTGGTTTCATGGAGAGAAGAACAGATGCCTCCTACCAACAATGAGTCTTCAGTTCCTATCATAATAGTCAGTTCTATCAGGATAGATTCTCCAGTCTAAGTCAAGCATGGCTAGGGCCTCAGATGATAATATCTTGATAGCAACCTCATGTGAAACTCTGAACTAAAATTCCCCAGCTGAGCTACTGTTTGATTCTTAACTCGCAGAAGCTGCAGGAGGTAATGCATATTTGTCCTTTTAGGGCACTTTTTGTGTAATACATAGCCAATACCCTTATGAAGGCTAGAAAGTAGACAAGGAACCAGTTATGCAGGGGTGTGTGGGTCCTGAGAAGATGTTGAAATTTTAGTGTAAGAAAAGCAGTTAAGTCACAAAGAGCAAGGGAGTAATGCCATCAGGTTTATGTTCCCCATCTCCCTAAGAGTGTACTGTTAAAATTTCTTTCTCTTAGATGGTGCTGAACACAATGCTTAGCATGGGGCATGACAAATGTAAAGTTCAAGTGGGGGAAGATGGATGGTGGAGTATAGCATTTCTCAGTAGCAACAAGAAAGTAGGATCTCTGGTTTCCAGACTTGGTAAAATTGATGGAATGCATCTCCAACATGCTCTCACTCCCCCACCAAACCCATATTTATGGATGAGTGAAATGAAATGCCTGCCATTGAGTATGTTCAGAGCAGTCTTTTTACAACATGGATTTGAGGGGGAACATCTGCCCAACAGACCTGTTATAATGTAACATGACATTTCCAAACATATTTATATTCTTGGTGGGGGAGTGGGGATATTGATTTGACAGCACAATGTCAAAATATATGAAATGAAGAACTACACATCCATATAGCATTAGACAGACAAAAATGCTATAGAATAATTTAATAAAGTTTTCAGTAGATTCTTCCATCAGAAAGTTTATGCCTACAATACATGTGTGTTAATACTCTGCTGAAACCTTCACTAACAAGGGCTGACTCTCCTTGAATCATAAATGTCAGGTTTTTCATCATTTTATAAATATGTAAGTTAATAAACAACCAAAACAAGCTTTAGTAAACGCATGTCAGAGCTTCTCAAGTTCTTGTATCTCTAACAATGTCCCATTGACATTATTAAGTTTTCTATTTTGATTCAGTAGGTGTGAGGTGATGTCTTAATTTCTGTACTTCTAATAACCTGTCACTGCTTCCAGTACAGCCATTGTATATAATTCAGTTTCAAGGAGGAATGTGGCATATGGAAAGCTTCTTCTGATTCGTACCAAGTGTACATTCTTAGCAGAGCAAACATGGCTGTGACTCCACTGGATAGTGGCTTTCCTTTTTATGCTTACATGGATGCACTTACTTGGCATCTTTCACCAGGGGCTTTCATGTTCCAATCCCAAATTGCTATAATGTGAAAGGTGATTCCTCACACTGAGCCAAATTCTGTTCTGGACTTCAGTGAATCACTTTTGGATCTGTTACTAAAGATAGCACATCCTTTATCACATGATGTCAGATAACCCTGAGACCTTAATCTGTCAGGGAGTACAGTGAATGACCAGGGGAATATTTCAACCCATAGTATGAGTAAATGAATTACCAGATAAGTGACGAGAGGTAAAAGTACAGTATTCCAGATGCCTCTAAGCATTTACTGATGAGCCAAAACTGAATCAATGATGATACAGAAGTTGATTATAACCAGGGATGACTTTGTTTCTTATACACTATTTCTACTCACAAATAGGAATGTGATTTGACCTATAGATGAACACAAGAGTCATGCTAGATAGATCACTCCACACAAATTCATGCTACTGTTGAATAGTTCAGTCTATGCTTGCTCTCCTTCATACATAAGAAGACAAAATAAGTTTGTTTGGGAGAGTTTGTTAGGTCTGTAGTGGAATAAGTTTGTGAGGGAAGAACGGTGTGATCAGCTTCCCTAAAAGTTTGTGCTATATTCTCAAATGCTCAATTAAGTTCATTCACCCCTTAGAGAGCAGAAGAATATGCACTAGCATATATAGAAGACAGCAGGCTGTAATATAGAAAGTATAATTTTAGTAATTCCTTTGCATGGAAAGCTGAGTTCTAATAATCCCTCTGAATCTTCAACACCATCTGCAAAAAAGTGGGGACTGGTGCTTCCTGGTTTGCTTTCATAACAGAAGTTCTAGGCCTTCATTTTACAGGTGCCAAGGGGACCCCAGGTTACAAAGGGGATAGGCATGAAACAGTCCATAATCAAAGCCAAACTTCCAAATAATGTTGTTCACTGCTTCATAATGATAGTAAGAAGGAAACAAACAAAACAAGGATGACAGAAATATAGAACAATGATGAAGAAGATTCTATTCTTTCACTCACTTTTCTAAGGAAGGAGACATTACTCTCAAAATTCAGTGAAGATAAAGGATTTGTAGACAGTGGCAATTCACAATGCCTTGTCATTTAGTTCACAGTGTTCTGAATTAATACACACTTGGAAACCTCTTTTTATTTCATAGTGTGGGCTCACTAATAAGAATTATGGGGCCTTCAATGTCCTACTGATATTATGTTGTTTCTTGATGTTCTTTGGGTAGATTTTTTGAAGTGTCTTTGTCCTCAGCTGAGATGATATCTCATAATTTTTTCCATCAATAATCCTTAGTGACTTGCAGAATATAGGGCCTAAAATGTTGACATGTACCATAGGGAGACCAAGTTTCCATCTAGATGATAAACCACAAGAATTTGTGAAGCTATGGGCCAATTTTTATGGAGGTTTCTTGTTAATATTACTCATGATATATTTCTCCCCATTACTCCAAAGCCATATCCCTTCCAGTGACTGGAAAGACTGTGTATTGTCTGAGTTTAGTGTTTGTAGAGGCAGAGGCTTGGGGAAATGGGCTGCCTTGGGGGTAGATTCATCCTTGAGAAAGGATCTTGATCATAGAATTACAGGATTAAAAATATACTGCAGCCCATCCATATAAGGTCAGACCTCAAGTAGCAGAGGACCAAACAAAAGAAAGGTCAGGTCTATGGAACATAAGTTTTGTGCCAAGAACAGGCTGTTTTCTCTATCAGTCTCCTTAGGGAACGCTGTTACTAACTCTGCTGTCCAAGTAAGGTTATTACATGAGATTTCAAGAGTTTAAAATAATTACCCGAGCACAGGTAACAAGTAGCAGAGAACCAGGTGGGTCTTTTGAGATCTAGAATCTGGATGCAGTGTTCCTGGCCCTGCTACTTATTTGCTAAGTGAGGATTCTGAGAAGCATAAACCCCATGGGGCTTCTACCTTGTCATCTAGAAAAGAGATACATCTAAAAAATAGTAGCATCATTTTGTGTTTTGTTTTTGATGTTTTTATCCAGAGTGAAAATCCTTGAAAATGCATCTTCATATTAATTGTTGTAACTTTTATCCCATTCTTATTAAAGTATCACATTCTTATATCATCACTACTGATGTGTGCTGCTTCCTTTATATAAATATATTTTTTTCTCTGTCTTGTGTGTATTTCTATATAAGATCACAAGCACATACATATGATAGAGAAAAGAGGGATGTCAGGGAAGAGAGAGAATGTAGTTGAGTGGGTAGGGAATATTTGTGAGGTGTTGGGGGTAGGGGAAACATAATCAAAATGCATTGTATGAAAATTTAAATCCAATAAATAAATATAATAATAGTATAGTGCTAAGACAAAGGAGAGGTAGAGAGAAAAGAAATACGATGTTATGGAGATACTTTCACATCATGTTTTCCAAAGTGTTAATCACAACAGTGAAACCATGGAGCCAAGTTAGGTACCCATCAACAAGGGACAGATAAAGAAAATGTGGTATAGTACATGATGGAGTTTTTTTTCAACCATAAATAAAAATGAAGTTATGTCATTTTCAGGAAAATAGATGCAGCTGGAGACAGTCATAATAAGCAAATTAAGCCAGTCTGGAAAAGACAAATGTCATATGCTTTCTCTCATTGTGGTTCCTAGATTTTATGTAGATAACATAAAACTATGCATGTATGTAAGACATGAAAGTAGAAGGGAAACTCTCTAGTGGAAACAATGAGAAAGTACAAGATACGGTAGGATGAGAAAATAGAGGACAGAGGCACTGTGAGAAGAATATGGTCAGTGCATGATGTACATTTGCAGAAAACTTTTCTAAAAATCAAGTTAGAAATTAGGAAGAGAAGCAAAGGTAAAGGCAGAGCTGTTTACACACCCAATTGGATGGTAACATATGTTTGCATCTGTGGTTATGAAGGTGACATGTGTATTCCTTAGACTTTTGTCAGGGACAGCACGGGCAGTATTCACAAGACTCCCTATTACTCTTTCTGTGTCCACTCCAGGTGTACTCTCTTAAATTCTCACTCTGATTACTTCAAAGCTCAGGATAGTGGAGAGATAGAGTACAGCTACCCAGATTTAAGTGGATTAAGAGAGCTCTAGCTCAGGGAGGATGTGAGGGCCTGGTTGGTGATATATTGTAACTAGAGTTTTCCTGCCTTGCCCACAGTCAGGACAAATCTCTGTCACCCGACAGTCCTACAGCCGCTCAGACCCAACCAAGTAAACACAGAGACTTATATTGCTTACAAACTGTATGGCCGTGGCAGGCTTCTTACTAACTGTTCTTATATCTTAAATTAATCCATTTCCATAAATCTATACCTTGCCACATGGCTCATGGCTTACCAGCATCTTCACTTGCTGATTGTCATGGCGGCGGCTGGCAGTCTCTCCCTCCGCCTTCTTGTTCTCTCAATTCTCCTCTCTGTTAGTCCTGTCTATACTTCCTGCCTGGCCACTGGCCAATCAGTGTTTTATTTATTGACCAATCAGAGCAATTTGACATACAGACCATCCCACAGCAATATATAGATATACACAATTAACCATATTTCCTTTCCTGAGGTAGCAATGTTGAGTCAAACCTTGAATTCCCCAAAGCTAGAGTGGAAGATTATTTAGAGACCATCCAATATTCTTGGCCCTCTTACCGATGAGGAAGGAAGGCACAGGGGAAGGCACATTTTCCACCAGGAAGAAGAGACAGCATTTGTTTGCTGTCACTTTCAGATGCACTCTGATGGATCAACCATCACTCACCTTCCACCCCAAGACTCATCATGGTGATCTCAGGACTTTAAAATATTTTGTCTTTGTCCTCTCTTCCTGGCTTGTTGTCTCTGTTCTTTCAGGAGGTATACACTAATAATTTTTTTAATCTTTTTTGACATTTTGTCTTCTACTATTACTATAAAAGAGGTCACTCTGTTTTTAAAATCTTGAACTTCAACTCTGGAACATTCTCTCATAAGAGTTCCACTGAGCTAAATCAACCAAAATCAAATATGCTCACACCTATAAAATCTCGTGTAGCTTGGTCTGTTTGCAAGTCTCCTAGCAGTGAGATCAGGACCTGTCCCTGGCACTTAGCTGGCTTTTGGGAACTTGTTCTCCATGCTGGATTACCTTGCTCAGTAATCCTTGCTCAGTAAACCTTGCTCAGGGGGAGTAAAGTAAAGTAAAGTAAACCTTGCTCAGGGGGAGAAGCTCAGTCTTACCCCAACTTGATGTGGTATGCTCTGTTCAAGCCCATGAGAGGCCTGCCACTTTCTGAATAGAGATGGAGGAGGAGTGGGTGGATCAGAAAGGGAGGTAGATGGGAGACAGAAGGGGAGAAAACAGGAGCAGAGGAGGGAGGGGAAACTGTGGTCAGTGTGTAAAATAAAGGGAAAATGTTAATAAACAAAGAAAAAATCAATATCCTATGTGTGGGTATGTGCTGTATAAAAGTACACTGCCTCTAGCGATTGGCTTCCTTTCCGAACATTGGTCTCAAGAGAATACACACTTCTGGCCTCAGACTTCAAGTCTTAAGGATGATGGGGTTGAGTTAGATGACCTTCAAACTTCCTTTTACCCCAGAGACCCACAGTACTTCTGAATTACTCTCTATATTTGGGATTGCTGTTTTCTAACCATTATTCCATCACTTGTTCTTAAACATACAAATTGAATTAGTCATTAAAAGGAAGTATTATCAAGAAGCTATAGGGGAACATTGGAATAATTAATTATTTAAGAGGGTTTTGGAGTCCCCGATTCAAATGCCTTGAAGAAAACTAATAAATAAGAAATAAAGCTTGTGGGCCAATATATTGTATGCTGCTTGGAAATCTTTACTGGTGGTGTTCCACATCGCA
>CABHPP010148390.1:0-31695 GCA_902168425.1 Peromyscus attwateri
AGTGAGATCCACTCCCTTGGCATATTCCACATATACAAAACCCCAACGACAATCACAGTCAGTTGTCTGCTGTTCCCCAGGCTCTGGTATGTGTACCTGTTGTAGCAGAATGATTCTTATACATTCTGGCCAATCTATTTCTCAAATAGAAAACTAAGGACATCAGTCCCAGGTTAAAACCTTCCTATGGATCCTTATCATCCCTTATTGTCCTAGGGTAAATTGAAAAGTCCCTCTGCTGAGAGACAGATGCATTCTAAAAAGACCAAAACTTGTGGCAGAAAATAAGTTTTACAAGACAATAAAAATGTAAAAATTTTTGTGTTGCTAGAGGACTCAGGGCCATGTAGGTTATAGATGCTGAACTTGGGGTTTCACTGGGGTGTGGCTGGGGGGGTCACGTGTGGGTATAGATGGGGTGTTCATGAGTGGAAGGGCATATATGTATGCCCATATGTGCAGAGACAAGATCAGAATGCCCAGTGTCTTCCTCACCATTCTCCATCTCTCACTGAACCAGAGTCCACCATTTTGGTAAGTCTGGCTGGCCAGTATGCTCTTGGAAACCACCCCCCTCCCCACCCCTACCCTACCCAGCACCCCCGTCTTCACCCTTCAATGTCGTAGATATGAGCAGCCATGCCTGGCTTTTTACAAAGGTGCAGGGGATTTGAACTCATCATGTTTGCAGAGCAAAGACTCCTACCCATTGAGCCATCTCCCCAGCCCCCAACCCCCACCCAGAATATGGTTTAACCTTCCCGACCTGCTTTCTGCTCTGTGTGTGTGTGTGTGTGTGTGTGTGTGTGTGTGTGTGTGTGTCTCACTGTCAGATGGGGTATGCTCTCACGGATGCAGCTCCAGCCCCACATGCCTCTTGTCTACACCCAGAACAGGGTGGATCTTTCATCAGGAGATCCTATTCAGAGGTGGACATGTTCTGGCTGCAGCCTCTCAGGTAGAGAAGAACCTGGCTGCACCCGTCAAGACTCAGGTTATCTTACTTGGGCTTTGAACTGAGAGCTAGTATCCCTTCCTGGAGGAAGGGAGAAAGGGAGAGGAGGGTTGGGAGGGAAGAGAGGGAGGCAGGGAGGGAGAAGGAGTGGGAAGTCACATTAAAAGTTTCAAGTGCATAGAACCTGAGAAAGTGGATAGGTGGAAATACACACACACACACACACACACACACACACACACTGTCTGCTGTGCCCCAGGTGGCATTACCCATGAAATAAAATGGTCTATTAGGCTTATCTGTCCCTCTCATGAGTAGCCTGTAATTAAATAACCGCCTTTTAAAATCTTGCTATTTTGAAAGAAAGCCATTTGAGCATTTTTTCCTTAGCTGATGAATTACACGGGCCAGTGGTCCTTGGTAAACAGGCCCTGTTCTAAGCCAACACATGAGGCAAAACCACTCCTGAAACAATTGATGTGGGATTAGATTCCACGTCTCAGGCCTCACTTGGTGACCAAAAGGAGGGTGGGCCTTACCCCACAGCACGCAGGATTCTGTTCTCCACAGGAAGCAGAGCCCTGACAACTAGGACCAGCCAGAGCCTGGCTGTAAGACTGGACTTTCAGGGGGTATAAGATCCAGTAGGGGACACTTCTGGGAATACATTAGACTTGGCTTTTCCCAGGAAATGGCACTATTGCTGCATGTGCTGAGACACAAAGCCCAAAGAGCAAAGACAAAACAACTCTCTGTGGTGACCACATCTCCTAAGCTCCCGTCAGGTTTTCCCTCCTGCTTCTGAGTCTGATCATGGCTGCAATGGTCCCGATGCTGACTTCCCTAATAAACTTCTGTCTAAAGGGTAGGTAATTCATCTCCACTTCCTTCCCACGGAACGCGCCACATCATAAAACAGATGTCAATGTATTTTTTTTTAAGAGAACACAATTTAATCCAAGTCTACCCTCTAGCACCAAAAAAAAAAAAAAAAAAAAAAAAAGCTTGTCATTTCCACAACTAAATACTTCAGAATGCTGACTCACTCCCACATCAAAAACCTCATCTAAATCGGTTCCTGGTGAGACGTGGGTAGGTATGGTTCATCATGGGGAAAAATCTCTTCTCTATTTAGGAGTCTACGGAATTAAGAAAGCAAGATACACGCTGTGGTTAGCATTAACTATAACCTTTGAATAACTCAGCATCACCTGAAAAGAGAAAGAGAGGAGAGAGACAGAGACAGAGAGACACAGAGAGAGAGACAGAGAGAGAGACAGAGAGGGACAGAAAGAGACAGACAGACAGAGAGGAGTCTCAGTTAGCAATTGTCTTATTGTGATGGTCTATGGACATGTCTATGAGGAATTGCCTTGACTGTTCATTGACACAGGAGGGCCAAGCCCACTGTGGGCATCACCATTCCCTGTGCTGTATAAGAAAGCTAGCTGACCTGGAGCAAGCCAGCAAGCAGAGTCCCTCCATGGTTTCAGCTTCAAGACCTTACTTGAGTTCCTGCCCTGACTTCCCTCTATGACCTGAAAGCTGAAGTCAAATAAAACCCTTATCCCCCCTACAACTGCTTCTCATCAGAGTGTTTTATCACAGCAACAGGAGAGAAACTAGTTCAGACCCCGTGAGTCAGTGAGAGGACTCAGGCTTCACCGGCTTGACGTGCCTGAGCGCATACCTTCTGGCCCTGCCATCCTCTGAAGTGACAGTGACCTAGGCGGGCATAAGAGAAGGAATGTGGACAGTCTGCATTATCTGGAAAGCAGCATGCGGCACTTCTGCCTGTATTCCATGTACAAGAAATAGTGCTAAAGACCCAGTGGGTTATAAAGGAGTTCAGCGGTGGGAACAGAAAAGAAAAAAGAGAGAGAAAGGACTTAATACTGATGAAAATCAGCAGCTTCTCACAGGATCAAGAGGATGATCAGAAGGCAAGAGGTATGGACTCTGCAGCCCATGTCCTGTGCAAGCTCCCTTCCCCCACCTAGCAACCAAACAGAAGGTTCTAAGTCAAGAAGAAAGAACAGAGCGAGCTACAGGATGAAATAAACCCAAACACCTCGGTAATGCCCCTGCCTCAGCTGCTCCACACCAGACAAAGATTCCTGATGAGTACAGGTACTGTCTGGTAGACCTTAAGATTGGGGGGTTGTCTGCTGCTCATGGGGTGACTGTTTAACTGACGGGTGCGGGGGAGGGGCTGGCAATAACACCCCTTAGGAAACATCGAGCCTGCTACACAAAATTCAACTTCTTATTGTAAAAGCACAAAACTCGAGGAAAACTCCAGCCTTCATTAAAAGGATCGTGGCTGTGTCTCGACCCATCTCTCCAACTTCTGGTCACTAAGGGAGTTGACTGTTTCTGGTGTCCCACCTGAATCCCAACACTCTCTGATATTTATAAGGCTGTCAGCACTCAAGCAACCGGAATCACCAGACAAACCGGGGACAGAGGTAACCAAACGAAATATCAAACTCAGACACCAATCTAAATTCTTGCAGAAGCCTCGCAAACCTTCAGTCAAAATAAGACATCAAGTTTGTTTTGTTACCGGCCCTGTTCATTGTCAAAACATTTGCATATTTAAACCCTTTCTTATTAAAGAGGGGAAATTCTTTTTCTTTCTTCTCTATGGGCCATTTACTTTAGTGCTGTCAAGCCAATAAGAGGAAAACTCCACTGACATTTATTCTAATATGTGACTTAACACACGAGGTCATGCATTAATGCCGAACTATTTCTCCTTATAACTGTAAGCCTAGGTGTCCCTCTCTGGTAGGCTGAAGAAAAGGCTGTTAATGAAAGATGTCTAATCCACCCTTCTTCTCTAATTCTGCTCTTCTCATGATCACCCAGGCATCCACATCCTACCATATTCAGTAACCAAAAGAAATGTATGGAAAGATCAGAAAGATTGGCCATAATCACTTCTGCAGTTAATAACTAGACCCTATGGGGGCTGGAGAGATGACTCAGGAGTTAAAAGCACTTGTTAGTCTTGCAGAGGACTCAAATTCGATTCCCAGCACCCACATAGTGACTCACAAACATTTGTAACTCCAGTTCCAGGGGATCAGACACCCTCTTATGACTTCCTTGAATACCAAGCACACACATGGTACACATATATGCATGCAAGTAAAACACCCACACACATAAAATAATATAAGTAAATCATAGGAGAGGAGAAGGAGAAGGATGAGGAGGAAGAGGAAGAAGGAAGAGGAAGAGGAGGAGGAGGAAGAGGAAGAAGGAAGAGGAGGAGGAGGAGGAGAAGGAGGAAGAAGAGGAAAAAGAAGAAGAGGAAGGAGAAGAAGGAAGAAGAAGAGGAGGAAAAAGAAGAGGAAGAAGAGGAAGGAGGAGAAGAAGTAAAAAGAAGAGGAAGAAGAGGAGGAGGAAGAGGAAGGAGAAGAAGAAGGAAGAGGAAAAAGAAGAGAAGGAGGAAGAGGAGGAAGAGGAAGGAGAAGAGGAGGAGGAAGAAGAAGAGGAAAAAGAAGAAAGAGAAGAAGCTATGATGATGACCCTCTGGAAGCCACAGAAATACTGCATATGTTCTTTCTGGACTTTCTACTCCATTTGCTCTGAAGGAGATGGTAAGTTAGGTGTGTGTCTGTGTGTGTGCGCATGCTCACTGTATATTATTAATTCCGTGGTGGGTATGCAGAGACAGGTGGATCCTGAGGCTTGTGGCCAGCCTGTCTAGCCTAATTTGTCAGCTTCAGGCCAGTGGGAGACCCTGTTTCAGATGAAGTAGATGGCACTTCTGAGAATGATACCAGTCCTTCAACCTCCACCTATATGTGTGCACAACTGCACATACACACAGGCATGCATTAAAAAATAAAATTTGGAAATGCAATAAAGAAAACTTCCCTTCCAACTGGGGGTGGGGAGGTATTGCTTCTCCAGAGAATAGCTCCCTCTGAAGAGAAAGGCAAACAGAAGGCTTAGCTAAGAGCCTTTGAAATACAAACTGCCAACCCAGGGCCAGACTTCCTCTCTGGTCACAATTATCTTCTTAACATGGCTCCACATTATCCCTTGGGACCTGAGTTTCCCCTTCCTCATAGCCCTGCCATCCTCTGGGCCTAAGAACCCAAACATCTAGCCAAGAGATGAGGGGAGAAAGTACATGAAGGGCAGGCCAGGAGGCTGCCAGCAAGCTAGCCATATACACAGACCATTGCATTGACCAGGACTCAGTCCGTGGATGCCAGACAATATCACTGTGCTAGATGTCCAGGAGACAAAGGCAGTGTTCGATAACCAGGTAGGCAGTCTTTACAGAAATTTCAGCCATTGGTGAGCACTGTCAGCACATGGAAGAAGATGGCACATGTATATGAACTATGCATGCCTGAGTGTGTGTGTGTATACTTGTATAGAAGGGTGTGTGCAGAGGGGAGTGTGTGTGTGTGTGTGTGTGTGTGTGTGTGTGTGTGTGTGTGTGTGTTGGTACTAGGGACCCTTTTTTAAACTGGGTTTCTTTCTTTTATCCTCATGTATTATGCCACATGTCTTAGTTCTGGATCTGGTTTATGATTTAATACACATTATCCACATTCCATCCAATGTGCAAGTTAACTCTGGAAACACCTGTTGGACACCCAATGATGTGCCCTTTCCACCGTTACTCCAGAGAACTTAAGGGTGAACCCCTTTCTGTGAAGCTTGGGAGACAAAAGAAGAATGGAAGAAATCAGGTACAACATTGTCTCAAGTGATTTGGGATGGGGGGGCATAGAGATCAGAAAACGTGATGTGAACACTGAGCCCAGGCTGAGCACACAATGGAGGCATTCACCTTGCTAGAAACCCCAAAAAAACATACCTGCAGCTGTAGGCTTCGAAGTACCCTTATACAGAGAGGTCAAAAAATCAATTCAGAGTCTGTTGAGACATTGAAAAGAAAGCCTTTGCCTCAGCTCTCAGTAGAAGAGACAGCAGTAAAATGGGTTATGGATGTGTACGACTATTGGTAGAAACAGATTTCAAGAAAAAAGAACTTGATTCATCGGCTTTGATCTGAAATCTTTATTATGGCAAATGGTGGTTATTAGATAAAGATGCTGCGCACATCCTCTGTTCAGTCACAATGGCACTTTCAACCCATTTCAGCTGGTTACACGTTCATGGATTAAAAGCCTTTTAATAATATCTACTACAAAAAAAATTTGTTCTCTCCCAGGGCAAGGTGGTAGCAAAACTCGCTGTATGGCCATTATTGGAAGCCTGGGCCAGAAAGATAATGGCCCCAGCTTTATAAGGCAGGTGGGAGTGATCAATTATGTCCCCAGCAACTGACAGCTCTGTCCCATGATCAGCAGGAGTGCTGGTGTTGGTCTGGATTTCAGGGAGAGCAGACACGCGCTCTGCCCTCTGGCCTGTCCAGGAGCAGGTTTTGTCTCTTGTGACAAAGGGCATGGTCTCCTAGGAGCTCTGTGAGGCGACTTCACGGAAACCAGGGAGTGAGAGTAGAGAGGCAGGGTGGTCTTCTCTGGCTCACAGGCAGGGGTCAGAGACCAGAGCACCTGCCTCTGCGTGAGTCAAGAGCCACTACTCCCCATGATGTGCGTATGAACTTTGCTGGGGTCTCTAGTCTATGGTCATATTCTCTTTCTGTCCGTCATTTCCTACCAGAATCAGAAGACACCCAGCTCCATCTAGAGTAGCACACAAGAAGCAGGCCAGGCATGGAGTGAAGGATAAGACTCAGTAGCATCACACACTCATGCATACACACACACACACACACACACACACACACACACACACATACATGCATTCATATATATATATATACATACATGCATGACACACACATTCACATGCATACACAATGCACACAGTAACACACAAATGCATTCGCATACACATGAACATGCACACATATGTGTGTATACACATGAACACACTCATAATTTTATAAAAACACATACACATGCAGACATACATACACATATACGTGTGTGTGCATTTAGTTATGTACATGTGAAGTATTTGTGTGTGTATATACATATACATACATACATATATATGTGTGTATGTATATATATGTGTATATATACATATATATATATACATACATCCTAGCTTGTGTGGCAGTATTTTTCATTCCAACATCTGATTTCTTTCAGTACTCACCCTAGAGAGAGGGAGCCATTTGGTGCCCACCCCTAAAGCTTTTCATTTAAAACATGTGGTTGGAGGCAGAGAGGTAGCTAAGTCAATAAAGTTCTGCCTCACATATTAGTTTGCTTCTCTGTTGCTGTGATAAAAACACTCTAGTTGAAAACAACTTGGGGAAGAAAGTATTTATTTGGCTTACACTTCCGGGTCACAGTCGAGCTTTGAGGGCATTCAGAGAAGAACTCAAGGTGAGAACCACAGAGGAATGCTGCTCACTGTTTCTCACTGGTCCATGCTTAGTTTTCTTTCTCATAAAGCCCAGACCCACCCATAGGAATGGTGACACCCACGGTGGGCTAGGTCTCATCAATCATCAATCAAGACAGTCTCTCACGGACTTGGCCACAAGCCAATCTGATGGAAGCAATTCTTCAGTTGAGGTTCCCTCTGCCCAAGTGACTCTGGGTTGTGTCAAGTTTCAATCAAAACTAACCAGGACACCTCATAAGCATGAAGGCCTGGGTTTGATCCCCAGAACCCACTCAAAATATGAGTGGTGCAGGCTTCTAATAGCAGTTAGGGAAACAGAGACAGGATCTCCAGGACTTGCAGCCATCCTGTCTGGCCTAATTGGTTTCTCAAGGCCAATGAGAGACTCTGTCTCAAAAACACAGGGTAGATTGTGTCTGAGGATGACACCTGAAATTGTTCTCTGGCTCTCCCCACATGTGGACACACATACACCCACCTGCACACACATACACATCTATACACACACACACACACACACACACACACACACATACACACACACACACAAACATGCACACATTAGATAAATAGATGATACTAGATAGATAGATTAGGTAGACAGACAGACAGACAGATGGTACACAGAGCGTTGTAGTTGAATGCATGTACTACAGAACAATCTCGAGGTCTCTCTCCCCTATCAGAACATAACCTGTGTTATAAGGCAACTCACACCTTCCCCACAGGAAACATGCATCAAATTCCAGCAGAGAGCTGGAAACAGATGTTTACGATTTCCTTGTGCCTTCACGGGTCAGAACTGCACATCACAAGATGAAAAATGTGCCACCGTAATGAAGTGTTAATTTCATTGTAGTGGAAATTAAAAGAGCCTCACTTTAGTTAGCACAGAGGGAGCTGTAACCGGTAACTACATTTGACCCAAACTTCACTGAGCGCCGAAGCAGGAACTGTTGGTCCCAGGAGCCCTGAGCTCAGCTCGAGGATCCAGGAGAGTGGAAAGCTCCTCTCCCCACACTAGCGACATTTTTCTTTTAACTTTAAGCAATATTCTGTGCTCCCTGTGGTCTCCCTGCAACCAGTGAGGTCACTACAGTAGTGTGGATTCCTGGAGCATTGATCCGGCCAAAGCTAATCAGGGTTGATGTGGATTCTAGGATGGCCGTCTGCCTGCTGAGGTACAGACCAGCACATGGGTGCAGGGATGAGGGACAAGAGGAAGGAGCACCCTTCCTTCCCCGTGTCCTCCAGACCCTAGGTCCAACATCCAACATCAGCTTCGCTCTGTTCGCACAGGAGCCAACATCACTTCTTTCAGTAGCTACCCAGTTCCAGCTATGTTAACATAAGGCAACTTCTGTTACATTTTAACCTACATACATGTCTAGCAGCTAGTGTTACATGACTTCTCCTGGATAGACCTGAACAATGTGCCTTCACCCAAAGATGCCACAGACAACATACAATTCCAGCCAAGCCCAGTTAGTTTATCATGGCTGCTCCTGTGAGTATGAGTGGTTCAGACAACCACATCAGTGGAAAGCCCACCCTAGCGTGGGTGATGCTCAAGAACGCTACATCCTTGAAGCTCTCAGCCCGACTTGATGGCAGCTCCACCCAAGATCCCCCTTTCATCATGGCTGCTCCTTACCCTACCAGGGCAATTGCTCTCTGCTTATAACTTTGGAGAGGGGCCCGTGAGTGTGAAACCTTCTGAGCTTCCTTCCCCCCTCCAGCAGCGAATGCTTCAATTCAGGTGGAACCCTAACACGACCCACGAATAAACAAATGTCCAGAGGTCCTAAAGCAACATTCAGTCAATGAAACTAAAGCCAGAGCAAAACTGTTCTTGCTGAGCCCTCTACTTTGGAGAGTGAATGTCCCCAAAGGCCCCTGTGCTAAGGGAGAGGGTGTTGTTGGGAATGGTCTTTGTTACCCCAGCAACGCTTCCTAAAGCCTAAAGCACTCAGCGTGAAGCAGCCAGGATCTCTGCTCAACTCCCCCACCTTGAAGGAGGAGATGTAAGAAGCCCAAAGAGGAGAAGGGCTAAGCTTGCACACGGGAGCAGGGAAGCCACCCCACATGTTATGGCTGCTAGCTTGGTGTTCTTGTGGAGTCCCTGACAGTGGGACCGGGTATTTCACTGTCCCTTTTGCCTGCACTTAAGACTCTTTTCCTCCCATTGGGTTGTCTTATCCAGCCTCGAAGGGAGGGCTTTTGGCCTTGTCTTGTGGTATCTTGTTTTGTCTTTTTTTTTTTCTGCCATCTCTTGGGAGGCCTCCTTTTCTCTGAAGAGGAAATGGAGGGGGAGTGGATCTGGGGGTGGGGGAGGGGAGGTGGGAGAGGGAGCTGGGAAGAGCGGAGGGAGGGGAAACTGTGGTCTAGGATACACTGTATGAGAGAAGAACCTATTTTCAATTAAAAAAATTTTAAGGAAGGAAGGAGGGGAGGAGGGAGGGAGGGAATGGAGGGAGGGGTGGGGGAAGAAGGGAGGGAGGGGGAAGGGAAGGAGGGAGGAAAAGAGGGAGAGAAAGCTGCAGTTTATTTGAGCCCGAGAAACTACATCTCCCAGATTTACCCCTGCCCTGGGTTACTTCATCATTTGCTTGAAATTGCAAACCACGAGCAAAGGGGGTCCATAGTGCTGCTAACCAAAACAGAGAAAACACGGCGTAAAGAAGATGCCCCAATGGGAAAGGCAGTCCAGAGTGGGCTGGGCTCAGCTCCAAGCTCCAGCCGCTGCCTCCTCCTGTCTCCACAGAACGGACAATGTGGTGGTATTGTGTTCCCCAAAATATTGTGCACTCTAATAAACTTATCTGGGGTCAGAGACAGGACAGCCACAATATTAAACATAGAGGTTAGGCAGTGGTAGCACATGCCTTTAATCCTAGCATTCCAGAGGGAGAAATCCCTCTTGATCTCTGTGAGTTCAAGGCCACATTGGCAACAGCCAGGCATGGTGACTCACTCCTTTAATCCCAGAAAGTGAGCCTTTATTCCCAGGGAGTGAGGCAGAAAGCAGAAAGATATATAAGGCGTGAGGACCAGAAACTAGAAGCTTTTAGCTGGTTAAGCTTTCAGGCTTTTGAGCAGCAGTTCAGCTGAGATTCATTCTGGATGAGGACTCAGAGGTTTCCAGTCTGAGGAAACAGGATCAGCTGAGGAACTGGTGAGGTGAGGTAGCTATGGCTTGTTCTGCTTCTCTGATCTTCCAGCATTCACCACAATAACTGGCCTTAGGTTTTATTTTCATTAATAAGAACTTTTAAGATTCATGCTACAGTGGACTCACCTTCACACGCAGAAGTCCACCCGTTCTGCCCCTTTAAGCAGCTCTGGCAAGCACCCAAGAGGCAGGCCGTTGATGGACTGCCTACACCCACATCCATCTATCCTCTGTGCTGAACTAAACAAGACGTGAAGCTCTGAATAAGGGAAGAGAAAGGGAGCTCGCCCAGTTGGGAATGGTCATCAGAGCCCTGCACACAAAGACCCACACTGAATTCTCAGACAGTGACGATCAGCGAGAAGGGATGGAAGGAGGGCCTCGGTGAGCAGGGCTGTGGTTCGGCAGATCTACCTTTTGTCTAGCATGATGACAGAGAGATGGATAGTCATGGATGATCAGTGCCACTGCCCCAGAAGAAGCTGCAGCAGGGGTTACGCTACTAAGAGTTGGCAGCTGCTCATCACATCAAGATCAACACCTACGTGAGAACAAGGACTTGCCTATATATGGCCCTGGGAAATAGAACCCAGAAAGCAGAAAGTTGTGACAGGCCCGACATGGGGCACCTCAGGATGGGTATCTCCCCTTTTCAATGGCCATTTCACCCCCACCCCCACCCCTGACTTTGGTCAAGTTGAGAGCATCAAAGGATCCAGTGTGAGTACCCTAAGGCAGCTATAACACATACACGCCCATACATGGGGGATATCACAACAGATACCCATTCTCTCAGCATTCTGGAGGGCGCATGTCTAAAATCTACGTGTCCATAGGGCTGTGCCCGTTCTGTTGGCTCCCCGCCCCTCACCTGACTTCTGCTGGGTACCACCATCCTTGCTGTCCTGCGGACACATCCTCCATCTCTGCCTCTGTCGTCACGTAGTAGCCTCCGCGGCTTCTCATTCGTCACATGGCCTCGGAAGTCATGGGCAATGGAACGGGAACCAACTCCAGGCCAGGTGGGCTCAGCCTCATGCAGTCCCAGGGCTTAAGATGCCACTTCCAAATAACGTCACACACAGACACTGGGGTGCAAGATTTCAACCCCTCCTTCTGAAAGGAGACAACAGGGTCTTGACCAACTCCTCCTCCCTCAGCACAAAGCCAGGAACAGTATTGTAGGCTCTCAACACTGATTCTAGTTGAATTGCTATTAATTGTGCTAATTAATTTCCTCATTGGTGTAACAAAATACCTAAGGAAAGAGGGGCTGGTTAAGACTCATGGTTTGGAGGCTGGAGAGATGGCTCAGTGGTTAAGAGCACTGGCTGCTCTTCCAGAGGTCCCGAGTTCAATTCCCAGCACCCACATGGCGGCTCACAACCATCTGTAATGAGATCTGGTGCCCTCTTCTGGCCTGCAGACATACATGCAGGCAAAACACTGTATACATAATAAATAAATAAATCTTTTAAAAAAAAGAGTTTAAAAAAAAAAAGACTCATGGTTTGGTTAAGGCTCATGGTTTACGAGGTACAGGGGGACCAAATGGCGGCACATTCAGCAGCCATACACAGTGCTCCCAGGAGACAGAGAACCAGGCGAGAATCAGGGCCAGGCTATGAACCTCGCACCCTGACCCTGTGGCTCTGTGTCTGTCAGCTAGTCCCCATGTCCAAAATGTCCCACAATCCCTCTGCAAAACGGTGCCGTCTGACTGTTTAAACAGGTGTGTGCCTTTTAAACGAGAATTTCAAGGAAGAAGCTGTCTGTGAGAGCTGGTGTACTGGTCAGAACTGCAGTAATGAAGAAAGGTTGGAATGTTGCAGATCCAGAACTACAGTAATGAGGAAAGGTCGGAATGTTGCAGATCCAGAAGCTAATCACCTGATCTCAGGCTAGTTTTAGCCCCCAGAAATTTTCGCCTACCTCTCTGTCAGAACTAACATCCTATATCATAGATTAAAATCTTTTGGAATCTATCAGCTCAGCAGACCCCTAGCTACCACCAACCCAAAAGCTAAGAATGTCATCAGATAGCCTCTTGGACCTATAGGACAGTTACCCACATCTTACTGTAACTACCTCTCTAATGTAGCCACTAATGTATTTTTAAACTTGCCTTGATTTATGACTTTCTTTCTTCTGTCAAACTATTAAAAACTTCACAAAATGGCTAACTCTTTAGAACATGGAATCTGGGGTAACCTGCTTCTAGATGTATACCCGGAGCCATGTTCATTCAAAATGGCTCCAGAATAAATTATCTCTAGTCCCTTAAGGGGAGAGCTGTGTTTTTGCATTTACAGCCCCTAGGGGGCACTTCACATTCAAACTGTAACAAACAGTAGGAAGATACCCAGGGGGAGGGGGAGACCTGCCTCTGCTGTCCGAAGTGCTGAGTGTCTTTGTGTCCGGGATGCAATGTGGCCACAAGCTTCCATTGCCTCACATATGTCTTTGCCTCCGTTATATTTAGTAATAAGATGCGATGAAGCAATCATCTCCATCATGGAGAAGAGGTGGGGAAGGAGGGAGGGCAGGAAGGGAGGGGTAAGGAAGGGAGGAGAGGGGGGGAAAAAAACACTCTCAGAGAAGGTAAATCCAGATATCAAATGTGGGGTAGCCCTGTGGTTGCCCCAGGTTCACACTCTCCCTCAACTCAGGGGAGCAGCTTCCTCCCGTTTTTTAATTAAGACCCGTTCTCTGGCCCAACCCTGGACTAAAGACAAAAGAGTCTGAAGGGCAGACCTTGGAGGCCAGACTCCTAGACCGAGGAGAGAGTAATGAGCCAGGAGTAGTAATCAGCCACTAATGGGAACGCCAATAGCCTCTCTGACACCCTGTCGAACAAGTCTGCAGAGAGAAAGACGAGAGCTATCTCACTGTGAAATCCAGAAAAGCCAGGAGCCATACTCCGAATCACAGCTACCACCACCCCGCAGCCCCCACCACCACCCCACATCTTCAGGCGAATACAGAAATGCCTGACCTCACTGGAAATGGTCCTCACAAAAGCTAAGAGCCCTCTAGGCTAAGCATCGGTTGGGGGGGGGGGAGGTCAAGGGAACTGAAAGCATTTCTGAAACGATCAGATTGTCCCTCTGCATCCCGTGGGGCTTATTTAGACATTTAAAAAGGAAATAACGGGACATTTTCCCACCCACTAAGTGGCTAATGATCCCGCTAATCACCAGGTCTCCTTGGAAGCGTTTTGTTAAGGACTGGTGTGAGCAGCTCAGACCGGACTTGGGGCTTCCAAATCCACACTTCGGTAGACATTTCCTGTAACTCAGTGTTAGGGATCAGGTGCTCCCCCAGCTTGCCCTCAGTAACTCAGTGCCAGCAGCCACCACGTCATTCCCAGCAGCCCAAATGTGACACATTTCCACTGTCACCACCAGTCGAGTACCCTTTATAAAGTCCCCCACCATCACAGCTCCTTCGTCCCCACTCAGAGGCAACCCCCCCCCTCCGCCCAATAAATCTCTGTGTGAGGTCTGTTGCATGGTGTGATCTTTTCCGCATTCCTTGGCCCCCATCTGCCGAGGTGGTCTTCCACCTCCAAACCCTAACACTCAGACTTTTCAAAACCGGGAATTGGAGGGGAGGGAATTCGGGGCTGGATTTGACCAATGCACGTTATATGCGTGGATAAAATTCTCAAACAATAATAAAAGAGATTTTTAAAAAAAAAAATGCATTCAAAATGGCCCATTGCCTCCTTTAGTAAATGTTTTTGTAACAGGCTGGTAAGATGGCTCAGCAGGTCAAGGCCCTTGTTCCCAGGCCTGAGGACCTGAATTATCCTGAGTCCCACATTGTTGAAGGAGTGAACCAACCCCCCAAAATTTTTGGCTGACCTCCACACATGTGCTGTGGCACACACACACACAACACACACACACACACACACACACACACACGCACGCACGCACGCACTCATGCACGCGCACACACACTAAAACAAATGTAAAATATCCTTTCCTAATAAATAAAACATTATAAAGCTGTCACTTGAAGGAAAGGGTTTACATTATCGGCTCACCCCTGACTCCTTCTCTCACACAGGCTCACCAGAGAAAGGCCCATGTGTGACCCCATCACCAACATGTGCTTGGCACCTGAAGAGAGGCTGAATGTGCACCTGTCAGAGGAATGAAGAGCAGTCTGGGTGTGTGAAACGCAATGCATTTGCAAGACTGAAGGGCAGCCTGGGTACCTGGCTGCGCATGTACAGAATCAAAATTCAAAGAAGTTCCTGAGAAACCAGGAAATAACACACAGTTCAGGCCACCAAATACAACTTTCCCAGGAACTAAATTTCACCTGATTCTATCATTTTCCCAGAGGACCAGCAGCCATTTCTGGTTTCATTCAATTCCTGTCTTATTTTATTTCTAATTTGTTTTTAAAAAAAAATCCCATCTATTGGATGAATGCACATTTAGCAAACAGGAATAAACGGGCGTCTCTCATTAGAACAAGACGGCTTTCATCTTTCCCCTGGACTTTAGTCCTGTTTTTCCGCTTGATGCTCATCACTGCATCCCAGGGAACAAAGACTTGGGGAAAACGCTGCTGTTTTGGAGTTTGCTCTTGAGAAGCCCTGTGGAGTTAGGCAGAGGATACTCTGGCTGTTGACTCATTCTGAGAGGAAAGAAGGGGGCTCTCTGGGGTGCTTGCAAATATCTGCTCTTTTTTAACATGTTCACCCTAATTTCTACTCTTTCTGCCTCATACACAGCTAGCCTGTTCTGGAGTTAAATAAATGAATACATACATGTGTGCATGTGTACGCCTGAGTTTGTGTGTGGGGTGCATGGGCATGGGAGGTCAGAGGTCAATCATGGGCGTCTTCCTTAGTCACTGGCTTCCGTTGTCATGTTGATACACGTGGGAAGAGGGACCCTCAGTTGAGGATTTGCCTCCATCGGGTTAGCGTGTGGGCAAATCTATGGGGATCTTTTGAATTAATGATTGATGTGGGAGGGCCCAGACACTGTGGATGGTGCCACCTCTGGGCTGGTAGCCCTGGGTTCTATAAGAAAGCAGGCTGACTGGGAGGAGGGGACTAGACCTGCCTGGGCTGAGTCCACCAGGTCGATCTCAATCCTCGGGGGAGTCTTTGCCCTGGAGGAGATGGAAATGGGGGGCGGGAGGAGGGAGAACGGGAGAATCTATGGCTGATATGTAAAGTTGAATTATATTGTAAAATAAAATAAAATAAATTCAAAAAAAAAAAGAAAAGAAAGCAGGCTGAGCAAGCCATGAGGAGCAAGCCAGTAAGCAGCACTCCTCCATGGTCTTTGTTTCGGTTCCTGCCTCCAGGTTCCTGCCTTGACTTCCCTCAGTGATGGAGAGTGATCAAGACATGTAAGCTGAAATAAACCCTTTCCTCCCTGGGGTTGGTTCTGGCCAGAACTTTATCACAGCAAAGGGCAGCAACTAACACAGCTCCCTTGCTGCCTTGTTTTGTCTTCCTGAGACAAGGTCCCTCACTTTTACCTCAAACACACCAATCCGGCTAGTTGGCCAGAGAACCCCAAAGATCCTCCTGGAAACCCTACCAGCACCACGATTCCAGGCTACCATGCCTGACTTTTTTTTAATGTGGGTTCTAGGAAGTTGAACTCAGACCCTCAGACTTGCATGGCAAACACTTTATTGGCTGAGTCATCCCCTTAGCCCAAGAATTTTCTCACCTAAGAAAGCCATTTCTTCATCAGACCACGCCCTCTCCTTATAGTACATGTCCCTTCCATGTTGATGCCATGTAAGTTAAATTTCTAGTCAGGAGACAGGAAGCCGCATTGAGCTACATAATATGAAGGGGAAATATGTGCATTTTAGCTCATTTTCCATTGTTTCTCAATTGGGCAGTCTTTTGCATTGTAGAGTACAAAACTGCTATCAGAAACCTTATCTGTCTTATGCTCCCGAAAGAAAGGAAGTATCGTTAGGCCGAGTAGTGTAATTTAACACCCATAGTAATCATGAAGATGGAGGGGATTATTATTTTGTGTGGCCCAACACCTATAGTAATCATGAAGATAGGGGTGTAAATGGGCAGACAGTTGTCTCCCACCTGCCAGTTCCCAAATAACCACCCAGATGCTTAATATTACTTATAAATGCTCAGCTGACAGTTCAGGCTTATTGCTAACTAGCTCTTACAATTAAATTAACCCATAATGCTTATCCATGTTTAGCCACATGGCTTAGTACCTTTTCTCAGTACAGCATTTTCATCGTGCTTCCTCTGCATCTGGCTGGTGACTCCTGACTCTGCTTTCCTCTTCCCAGAATTCTCCTTGTCTGGCTCTCACAATCAATCTCTTCTTGCCCAGCTATCAGCCAACCAGCTTCATAATTAACAATGAGCCTAATCCACAGCATAGGAAGGGGTGGGTATCCATGTTGAGTGGTCCTGAAAATAGTCCAGGGATTTAGCAGGTAATTATCAAACACTGAACAGATAGGGGAGTATAAAGGAATGTAACTCTGAAATTATATTGATTTCCCTCTTCTTTGTCCAGACACGTTCTAAATAAAACCCCATCGTCCTTACTGTTGTATGCTTTAATTGTTGTATCGTTAATTGTTGGGACACTGATGCACTCAGAAATGGACCCCGATTCAAGTGTGTGGTAGTCAGTTACGAAGGAGGGCCTGGAGAAAGGGTGGGACTATGCATAAGTCAAGGGAAAAGAGGGCATAGGATGGCAGGGCACAGGTGAGTTCAAAGGAGAGGCTGGCGATAATTCTGGCCTTAGAAGGGCCAACAGGATAAATACATCTGCTGGGAATGTGTTTGGTCATGGTCATATAAAACCGATCAGGATCCCTTAATCCTGAGGCAATGATTTACTTGAGAGGAAACACTGAAGCACACACACAGTTGTTCAACAGTCTCGTAATGCCACAGGGCTCCCGGCTCATCCATCTTTCCCATCCTCACACCCTCAGCAGATTGGCTATAGCGTGCAGGCTTCTACCTCACAGTCACAAGATAGCTGCTGCATACCCAAACAGCACAGCACACCCTCCCAGGACAGAACTCCAAACGCTGGGTGAGAGGAGAGGGGACAGAGATGGGACTGTCTTGCACAGCTTCCACTTTTTTTTTTTTTTTTTTTGGTTTTTCGAAACAGGGTTTCTCTGTGTAGTTTTGCACCTTTCCTGGAACTCGCTTTGGAGACCAGGCTGGCCTCGAACTCACAGAGATCCGCCTGCCTCTGCTTCCCGAGTGCTGGGATTAAAGGTGTGTGCCACCACCGCCCAGCCACAGCTTCCACTTTTGACAGACAGAAAAACTTTCATCCGAAGATTTTTGGTGTGTCTCGGTGAGTCGCGTGATACGTCCTAACACCAGTGACAGGAACAGAGGAACAAAGCTACCATGACTGATTCGAACTAACCAGGGTGCCCACCCTGGATTAAGGGATAGGTAGATGGTTCACACCTAATAGTCAAACAAAACTCGCTAAGGATTGAAAGTTCATCATCAGCCACAAAATAGAGGGCTCATGCATCTGGTAACAGCAGAGACAATTTTAGGTGATGGGCCCATTGGATGCCGATGGAGTTTATTTGAATGGAGTTTAGCAGCTCAGCAAAGAAGTATCTTTCCTTCCCCGTCATTTGGGGACACACTACGCTTCCAGGGGACGTCCTTGTTTGCTCTGTGTGTCTCAGTGTCTCCCCACTCATTCCTCACACTCTGGTGTCTGGTGTCCCTGCGCAATGAAGAGGTGCCAGGCTTGTTCCACGACAACTGCTGTTCTATTGCATCTGTTTTCACAACTACCTTCTATTTAAAGAAAATACTTTGGGTTTTTAATGAAGAAAATCTGCTATATGCACGGATGTTTAATAACGTGTTTTACCCACTTGTGTGTGTATATATATGGATGTGTGTATGTACATGCTCATGTGTGTGGCATGGAGGCCAGAGGACCACCTTGATTTTGACACAGAGTCTCTCACTGGACTGGATCTCAGCAGTTAGGCTAGATTGGCTGGCAGTAAACTCCAGGATTCTCCTGTCTCCACCTCCCCAGCTCTGAGATTACAAGCACATACATCTATGTTCAGTTTTTGACACGGTTTCCAAGCTCAGGTTCAAGTCCTCAGCTCAAACACTGAGCTACCTCTCCTATCCTAAGCAGTGTGTTTTAAAAGAAACATTAATTAATTAAGAAGACGAATGGCCTGGCCAGTGTGACTTAAACATCATAAGAATGTTACACACAGAGTGGGAATTTGGAGCTTTGAGAAAAGAAAGTTTAAAAAAAGAACATTTGACAGCTTTTAAAACCTTCGGGACAACCCAGAACCTATTAGCGAAAGCTGAAAACTGTGTCTCCACTAATTCAAGGCAAAATCAACAGAAACCCAAAGCTTATGTCAGCTTATTTCCTACAAAACATCCTAAGCTTTTTTTTCCCTCTGAAGCTGTCCTTACCACTCCAAATAAAGTTGCCAATGGCTCCCCACAGCTGTGGGTTTGTGTGTAGCCAGGTACCAGGTTTTCTATGACCCACCAGTGTCACATCGGCAGGTCCCATTGACCGCCACAGCCAAGACTATCGTCTTTTGAAGATAAGCAGGAATGTGCAAAGGTCAGAATGTATTGATTTCCATCCTGAAATTTAGAACCATGATGATGGGGAAAGCCACGTACTGACATGGATCAGTCAGTGATAAGTCTCTCTTTGGAGAGTAAAAGTAAGAACTGAGCTAAAGACAAATGTTACCTTGTAAAACATCCAGATGACACTGGGTTCCAAAACAAGTGGGGAGTGTGTGTGTGTGTGTGTGTGTGTGTGTGTGTGTGTGTGTGTGCAGGTGCATTTACTCACATGTGTGCATGCATGTAGAGGTCAGAGGACAACCTTGGACGTCATTCCTCTGGAGACATTCATTTTGTTTTATTAAATTTTTAAAATAATTCTATTTACTTATTTTTGGGGGGTACACACATGCCAGAGCACAGATGTAGAGGTCAGAGGACAACTTGCAGAAGTTGATTCTCTCTTCCACCTGCTGCATCTTGGGGACTGAATTCAGGCAGTCAGGCTTGGTGGCAAGCACCCTTGCACACCAAGCCATCTTGCCAGCACCTGTCTTGTTTGTCGAGGTAGGGTCTCTCACTGGGACCTAGGGCTTGCTGATTATGGGCTGGCTGGTGAACCCAGAGATCCCTGGGTCTCTGTCTCCCTTCTGCTGGGATGAGAAGTACATGCTGCCACTCCAGGCTTTTAAGCAGGCTCTGGGGACCAAACTCAGGTCCTCAGGCTTATGCAGCACTCAGCCATCTCCTCTAGCTAACAAATGGACTTAAAAGGATGTGGAGGTGGTTTCTGGGTGGCTGACATCAGGGAAGCTGACCTCTGGTGCATACCAGGGCAGCTGGCGCAGGGTGAGGGTCATGCTCCCGGGGACATCAGGGCCAAGGAGACATAAGTGGGCCATGCTAAGGATTTATGTTGCCTGTTCTGCCTCTGCACAGAACCCTGGTGTGCCCATGCAAGCTGGAGGAGAACCATTTCCACCCAAAGAGGTTGCTATGGTCTAAATGTTGGTTGTCACCACCCACTCCTGCACACACACACACACCAGCAGCCAGGGAAGATGCTAAGATCCTGATACCTACAATGACGCATTGGAAGGCAGATCTTTGGAGGGGATGGGGATGACTTCAGCAGTCCTGAATATAGAGTTCTCCTAAATATGATTAGTGCCCTTATATCAAAGAAGCCCCCAGAGAGCTTGCTAAACCTTCCTACCACAGAAGATGCTCCACTTACAAGCCAAGTAGCAGCCTTCAGCAAATCTGCCAGGGCCTTGATCAAGGACTCTCAGCCTCCTTATCAGCCATCCAGTCTCTGAGATTTCAGTGACAGCAGGCTGGCTGGTTCCTGGGTGAGACAGGGCAAAGCTAGGAATGGTGTAGACATACAACTTGCTTCTGTTTTGTAATCAGAACAGAACTCGGAAGAACACTTCTCAGACTAAGCAATATGACATAGTTTTGTTCATCTTGAGTTCAAACTTTAAAGCGAAAGAGAAAGACAGATTTTATGGAAGAGTCGACAGACATGATCATTAATCTCGGTTGCCAACTTCACTGGCTCTGAACTCAATTAACATACAAGACTCTGGGCACTCCTGTGAAGGATTTTTTCAGATTATTTAAATCGGGAAGATTTGCCCTAAACGTAGGTGGTACTTTTGTTGGCCGTCAAGGATTTGGAAGAAGGAAGAAGCTTTGTTTTGCTTTTTGCCTGTTTGCCTTCACTCTCCCTGGCAAGTTCATCTACTCTGTGGCTGCTGCATTCCTTTGCCGATATTAGAACCACCTTCTTTGAAATCCCACTGTAGGATGAAGACCAACACCTCCAGGAAACTCACCGACCTTCAGCACTAGACCGGGGCTGCTGAGCCATCAAGCATCCAGCCATCAAGCCAAACAGGCATGATATTCTCAGCCTCCCATGTGAGACAGCCATTGTGAGATTACCCAGTCAGTGTCCTGTAAACCAATGGAATAAATTCTACCAGTTCTGTTCCTCTGGATCCCCCTGAAAGAGTAACAAGTACCCACCAGTCAACACAAATCCCAGTTTGCTTTTCTAGTGAATGTTTGTTGGGTTTTTTTTTAATGATTTGTTGGGGGTTTTTTGTTTTCTGTTGGTTTTTTGTTCTTTGTTTTAAGAGTAGAAACACATTAAACCTCTTCATCCCTGACTGGATGGCAAACTCTAAACTCATACCAGCAAAGCTGATTAAAGCATTAGGAATGTGTGTACACAAGTATAAAGTTATTCCTGTCAAATTTGGATCAGAGATAACATCAGCCATGTGGGCAAACCTGGACCTCCACCATTTAACACAGACAAATCAGGACAAACTGTCAGCAGCTTGTCGGGCCAACATAGACGAGGGCCTGGGAGTCATGTTGTTATTTTCTTTTATGAATTTGCAGTAACCCTGCTCATTAATCGTGTTTATAATGTTAACTTTGGCACTTTTCCTTGGCTCATCAAATATTTCCCTAATGAACTGTCAGCTCACCCCATCTCAATAGTAACGACTTTCAGATTAAGTTCATCTGGACTACTGGGGTTTTCAGAATTCTATGCTGACAGAAAACACAGGGAGAAAAAAAAAGAATCCTTTTCATTATATTTGAAGAAAGACATATTCATCTGCTGCCTTCCCCCAGAGCTGACTGTGCCCAAGCTCAGTGCTGAGACCTTCACCCACATTTACCTGTACACCATCAGATCCGTGAAATGAGCACTCTCAACTGGGGAGGCATTGTACTGACATAACCCTGCAGGGCTCCCTCCCCTGCAGCCACCCTGTTCCCAGGGTCCTGGTGTCCTTCCCTTCCCTAAAAAGAGTCGTTGGGATCCACACCCAGCATCACCCATGCCCAGAAGCCAAAGCCTGTATAGTTTTTTTTTATTATTTGATTTATTTATATTATCTAACGTGTGAGTGCTTTGGTCGCACTATGTATGTGTACCACGTGCATGCCTGGTGTCTGAAGGGGCCAAAAGAGGACAGTAGATCTCCTGAAATTGGTTAACAGATGAATGTGAGCCATCATGTAGACACTGGGAATAGAACCCAGGTCCTATGCAAGAGTAACAAGTGCTCTTAATGACTGAGCCATCTCTCTAGGCCCCAGAATCTATTGCTATCCTTGAAGATGCTTAGTTACTCTACAAAGCTCCATGGGAGCCTTGATACTGATCCTCAAGGATAGACTCCAAACTATCAATGGAGAGGATGCCAGGGCTGGTGGTGCTGTAGACAGAGATGCAGGGAAAGTTCCTTAGTATGGGAGGGTCCTGTAGAGAGCAAGACTGGAGAAGCAGCCTGGACTGGATAAGATATGGGTTGGGCTCTGGCAGCAGGTAGATGTATGATGATGCTGAAGACATGTGAATAATCCCATGAACTGTCCAGTTTGGGGATTCTTCATCTATAGGATAATTTCAACATTGCCTTAAAGTCTTGTTTAAAGACCCATGATGGTTGCATCAAGAACACTAGTTGGGACCGGGTAGCCCCCAAGCTCCCAAGAATATGAAGTCCTGAATGCTGTGTATCTCCCTGAAGTATGAAATTGGCACACATGCACAACCCCATGCATTCTCTGCAACATCCTAATGCTACGGTGTGCAGCTCAGTGTGCTGTCTCGTGAGTGCTGGTGTGTGTGTGTGTGTTCTTGAGATGCACACTCACAGAACCAGGCCTGAGTCTCCAGTGCTCTTGCTTGTGGCTCTGAACTCTGGCCTAGATGGATGGGCAAGCAGTTCTGAGAAGGAAGATGATTACTGGATGCAGCCAAAAGCACGGAGGTATGTGATTTAATTACAGAGCTGTAGGAATCTGGCTCATTTCTTTCTACTCTGTGTGAGAGACACACAGTCACTCTACATAGCCACTTGTAGAAACTCACATGGGAAAAGCACATGGGACACTCGTTTTTTCCCAGCCTGGATTGTGAGCCCTGGTCAGATTCAAATACCCATAGTTACTGGAGAGTAGCAGTAATTGCTTTCTTTCCAGTTCAAAAATGCCCATTCTTTCTAAGCACCCAGGATGACATCGGGCAGACCTGATGTTTGGGATCAGAGCACCTCTCTTCCTGTGGCGTCCCCTCATGACCACTGAGGTGGCCACATGATCACAAATTCACCATTATGCTTGGCACCACGACAGACCAAGGACACATGATTTGGGGAGATGAGATGGGCAGATTTTTGGACCATCTCATATGCACAGCAAAGAACAGTGTTGAGAGAGGGCTGGAGAAGATGCTGGCTGACCCCAGGCCTTTTCTCATAGAAACAGCTGACAACCACCCCACAGTGTTCCAGCTATGGGTGTTTCCTGCAATAACAGGCAGTTTAAAAATAGCACCCTTACCTCCCTCTCCCTCCTCCGAGTGATGGGCGGCAGGCCCATGGGCCACCAGGCTTCCTGTAGGAAGAGCCTTTCTGCTTCCCTCAGTGCAGCTCTCCAAGAAAATAAATAGCATGTGCTCATTATTCAAATGAGGCTTAATTAATGCAGAACTCGCCCCCAAATTTTCCAAGACACCCATGGTAATGAGCTCCCAGCTCACCTCCCTCCAGCTTGGGATGTCAAGCTGAAAGGCTGCCTGTAACAGGGATGAAATGTTGTGAGGGCCGGACTGTGGTCTGACTCTGTGGTTTCACAGCTTGCTGGAGTATCTCAACCCCAAAGCCTGTATTCCACTCTCCTTTCAGGGGTAAAGTTAGTGGAGTTGGTGGCTTGCTCCTCAGACGGCTTCCAGGGTTACAGAAGAGGCTCAGCTCAAGGGACTTTGAGGTTGTCTCTAATTTACATACTTGAACCAACCCCAGCCCTTATTCCAGCCCAGACGCAAGAGACATTGAGTTACCCCCCTGTCCTTATCCCTGGCCTCTCAGCCTTGCTCTCTAGAACCAAGGACAAAGAGAGGACACACACTCCAGAGTCCTGGAGGGAGCAACATCATGCCTGGGGTCTGAGCAAGGCAGGGTGGAAAGACAGGAAAGGGAAAGGTGAAACTGGAATGGGAAGAAGCCTGTCCTCTGGGGTCTAGCCCACATCTCCTGATGGCTGAGCATCAGAAACATCGATGCAACTGATCCAGCTAACATTGCCTACAGAGATGGAGCATGTTTTCCTAAGACAACTCAATCGAGGGTGAGAAAAGAAACACGGGTCTGAAGAGATAGCTCATCAGTTAAGAGCATGTTCCAATCTTGCAGGGAACCCAGGTTCTATTCCTAGGACCCACTTTAGGCAGCTCACTGCTGTGTACAACTCCAGCTCCCAGGGACCTGATGCCCTCTTCTGGCCTCCAAGAGCCCTGCACTCAACACACACACACACACACACACACACACACACACACACACACACACACACAAATGAAACTGTATTTACTGAGGATCAGGAAATGCATGGCCTTGAGTTTCACACTGTTTTTCTCCTCACACAATTGAAACTGCTTACTGGGGGTCAGGAAGTACATGACTTGAGTTTCACACTATTATTATTGATCCTCTCTCATCCCTAAAGCCAAACAATGTAACTCATGAAACCATCTTAGAACTTTATTTACAAAAATAAAAAAAATCCCTTAAGAGAAACAAGTAGGGGCTGGAGAGATGGCTCAGTCATTAAGAGCACTGGCTGCTCTTGCAGAAGACCCAGGTTCAATTCCAAGCACCCACATGGCAGCTCACAACCATCTGTAACTCCAGTTCCAAGCGATCAGACACCCTCTTCTGATCTCTAAGGGTACTCTATGCATACAGTACACAGACATACATGCAGGCAAAGCACTCATACATATAAAATAGCAAAATAAACCTAAAAATTTTTAAAAGAGAAACAAATAAATTAGATAATTATATTTCTACCTAATTTTTAAACTTTGCTTTACCCTCCAGCCTTGCTGTAAATTATACCTTTTGAAAAATGGCGCCTGAAAAGCCACAGAATTATGTATAAAATTCTCTCTAAATGCCCACATTCACATCAGAAACATTGGCTGTCACCTCCTCTACATAATAAACTCACTGACTTTGCTTCACTCTGATTCTTGCTGATTTTTTTTTTTTTCCTGAGCGGTGGTCCCTCAGTGGGAAGGGAACCTCTCAGGCTCCGGCTACAATGTTCTCCTTGGTCTCCCCACCAATGATGCCAGGAGGACAGAGTCCTCCCCAGGGCTCCCACAGACTTGAGGCGCTGGTCCAACAATCCAACCTCTTGATTTCTCTACCTGTGAGGTAAAGGGGAGGTACCCATTCGTCTGCTACAAAGGACCTGAAAGAAGGCAGGCTGGGCACTGTGGACAGTCCAAGCATCCTGCAGAGTGAGGCATCCTCTATGGCCCTCCCCAGGGTCCTGAGAATGTCCATGACCTCCAGTCCACAGAGGAGAAGAGGGCCCCCTGCCACTGTTACAGCCTCACCGGGAGCAAGGAGGGAGCACAGAGGAGACAAACACCATCTCCCTCTCCCAGTCCCCCATGTCGCTTACATATTAAACATGCAACTTGCAGGTCCAGCAAATGAGACAGGAGGGACTGAGGAGAGGGCTCATCACATTAGGAACTCAACGACCAGAATTTAAATCCCCAGCACACTGGCGGGATCTGTGCCTGGGAGCCTCAGTCCTTCCAATGTGGGTTCTGCTAACAGGAAGGTTTCCATTCTCTGCATCTTTCATTCACCCTGTACAGGGCAATAATGCAACCCCTGCCTTCATATAAGGCCTTAATGCAGTCCCTGCTTCTGTACAAGGCAATAATGCAGCCCCTGCCTCCATACAAGGCCATAATGCAGCCCCTGACTCCATAAAGGGCAATAATGCAGCCCCTGCCTCCTTTCTGTCTTTCATTCCATTACTGATCAACAGCCATGAAGCTCAGTGCAGAGGCCACTGGCTTGAAGGAGAGCACGAGAACACAGGGCGTATGCAGATCCGGGCTAATCACACAGTGCTCCCATGATGTCAGAGCCGTGGCCTCCAGGACTGCACCTGGATCCATTCTCTCTGATTTAACACCTTAACTGGACAGGACATGATGGGGGGGGCTCAGGAGAAGGTAGTCATCAGGGACGGAGAGAGTCCCGACAATTCCCCAGGAGGGAAGTGGTCTCCCTGCCACAACCCTTTTCACGCCTCCATCCACTTTAGCCTGTGATTCATGAATGAAATTAATAGAAACCAACCAGGCATGGTCATGCCTACGGTGCTACATCCAACAACAGATGTTTCCTGCAGAGATTGTATTAGAGTAACCACAACCCAGGAACACAGCCCGCTCATCAGCACTGGATCGCTTGCACTAACAAGACTGATGGTGGTACTGGAAAAGGCAGCTGGGATGAAGGCTATGCCTAAGCTGGCCCTGCCCTGCTACATATCCCAAAGACCGTCAGTCATTGCTCTGTTTCCTCCATGGGGCAACTGAGCAATGTCTCCAGCTTGGGATGTGGATCTTAGCTCTGACATTTACAGCTGTGTTAGTGAGTATCTGAGATGGCCCAGAGGCCCTGGGACATTCTGGGACAGGGAAGACACTCTTCATCCTAGACTCACCGTGGTTCCCCAAGTTTTGACAGCTTAATGTAGTTTGTCTGTTTGCTTGATGTGGTCCTGCTCTGTCTGTCGGCTAACACAGGGACATCACCTCTTCCTCTGCATCCAGTGAAGTTCATGCGCCGCCTCCTTCCTCACCATATGCACATAATGATTGATGTTATAGATCTAAAAAATTCTAGGACCTCCAAATGAGGGGAAACATATGGTATTTGTCCAGTTTACTTAGGATGGGCTCTCCCAATCCAAGCCCTTCACTACTTAAAGGACCAGATACCAAATGACCCCACACAGCCCTATCTGCACCCAGGAGCCCTAGAAAATACCCAAATTTCTAGTTCTCAGGGAATCCTGGAAATCCTGCTCTTTCTTTCTGTGGCCCACCCTCTTTCTTGCTGTGACCCAACACGTGAACACACAAACACACACATGGATACACACAGAGACAACACAAACACATACACAGAGACACACATGAGTGTGCATGCACACATTAACACACACACACACACACACACACACACACACACACACACACACACACAAAATGGAGTTATATTCAACCATAAAAAGAATGGAATTAAGCCACAGGTAGGAAAATGGATATAAGTAGAGACCACCATATTAAACAAAATAAACCAGACAAAGAGAAGCAAACACTGTGTTTCTATCTCATGTGTGGGTCCTACAGATTCTTCACAGAATCTTAATGGATTCTTTACAGATTCATAAAACCATCACATCCATTGTGTTGGGAAGGCAGACGGGGACTTGGAGAAGGAAGGAGACTGGAGAGGGAGACAGAACAGATGGGGCCGACAGGGTCGAAGCAGGTGATATATTTGAAGGTGTCTTTACACAACCCAGCACTGTGGATAGTGAATAGACACAGATGAAAATGGAAGAGGGAAAAAAAAAAGGCTACAACTCCAGATTTAGAGACACACTGAGGAGGCCGAGGACCACTGACCCCATTCCAAACTGCACCAAGAGCCATGTTCCCCAGGCCTGAAATGGCTTAGGTACCACTCCTTTGCAATCTTAAAAACATACGCTCAGTCAAACAGGAGCATTTGGAATACATTATAGAGGCCAGGGAGGCAGCTTGGCAGTTAAAGCACTTTCCACAGAAGTGTGAAGAACGAAGTTCAAATCCCCAGAAACCCACATAAATGTGGGGAGGGTATAGAGGCTGCCTATAATTAAAGCCCAGGAAGGCAAGGGCAGGGAATCCAGATCACAAAGTGGCAAGCCGAACTAGTCATATCAGTGAGCTCTGGGTTTGATTGAAAGATCTTTGCTTCAAAGAATCTGGTGGTAAAGCAATGAAAAGTCCCTGACATCACACACACACACACACACACACACACACACACACACAAACAACAAAAACATACATTCAAACACAGGAGTCCACATACTTGCCACACACAAAAAAAAAATGGAAAAATAAAATACATAAGTAGAAACTGCAATTAGGCTTTACTTATCCATTTATATTAAGTAACGAGAAATGGGTGTTTCAAAATGCCCTGATTTATTTTTAAGTGGCACTGGAAAACAAACCCAGAGCCTTGTGAAGCTAATCACTCTCCCTGAATCCCTATTGAGAGCTCACTGGCCTATAAAAGGGCAGGTGGTCCTCTCAAATTGGAGAGAGACATATATGGCTGTGCCCAGGTCAGGGGTGGGTGCAGCTCCCACAGGTGTGGACTCACCAAGACACCTTCCCTTTGGCCTTTGGCCAGCGCTAGAGGGCTCACGTGCCCTGGAGCCCTTCTGTGAATTTGGCATTCTCCGCTGGTCCAGACAGGGGACCCCTCCCTGCAGCTAAGGTGAGTGCTGAGCCTGGAACAGCCTTGCAACCTGTCAAGGTGAAGGGACTCTCCTGCTCCCTCCTCTCCCACCCCAGAGCTTGCAGGAAAGGCTGGAGGAAGGTCTTCTTTGTGCACCCCACAAGAGACCACAACTCTTACAGGAAGTTTTTCTCTGTGCACAGAGAAAGCAGAGTCAAGTCTTAGAGACCTTAATGGTAAATTTTGCTTCCGGGGGAAAAATAGCTAGAAGTGGAGATTTGCGTCTCTGACGATGTCTTAAGAGTCAGACATCCCAGAAGGTGAATCTCTGCTATGCCCTTTGCTGTGCGGGCTCGAACAAGGAAAGAAATCTCGGAAGTTCAGTTCCCTCTAGCCCTAAGATGGGATGAATACTGTGGTGGTTTGAATGAAAATGGCCCCTGTTAGGCTCACAGGGACTGGCACTACTAGGGAGTGTGTTACTGTTGGAGTAGGTGTTGTCTTGCTAGAGGAAGTGTGTCACAGGCTCTGGACTTTGAGGTCTCAGGTGCTCAAGCCAGTCCCCAGTGTCTCCCTCCCTCCCTACCCTCTGCCGATCTGGATGTAGAACTACTTCTCCAGCTACTTCTCCAGCACCATGACTGCCTTACATGCCACAATGCTTCCCGCCATGATGATATTGGACTAAATGTCTGAACTGTTAGCCAGCCCCAACTAAATGCTTTCCTATATGAGAGTTGTGACGGTCATGGTGTCTCTTCACAGCAATAGAACCCTAACTAAGACCAAGTACCTCTAATCCGTAGGCTTGGGGCAAGAATTGCAGGTGGCTCAGAGAGCCCTGTAGAGACACATGCATGCCTGCACCCACCCACACACACAGCTCCAAAGTGGGGCTTCTGCTCAGGAAGAGAAATGCTTCCTTTTCATTGATCCACATAATGGCTTTGTGTGGCTAATCAGCCTGAACTGTACTCCATTGTTTGTCCTCAGTTAGATCTGTTGATCTAATTACCCAGGTCTAGAATTAGATTCTCACCCTGCACTGGAAGATCTGCTCTGACAATCTACCCCCTTTTCAAGGAAAGCGTCCTGAGACTGAGCGAGTTCCCCAGCATGAGCTACCACGGCAGGTAGCAAAGGAAATCTTATTTTTCCCCCAAGCCCTAACTAATTATGGAATGTCATCACAGCCCGATTAGTATTTACCCAACAACGTGCTGATTCCTGATCCAGCCAAAAGCTTAACTGCCATTTAAATGGAGCACGATATTTAAATCTTAATTTCATTACCTCCTGGTAATAATCTTACAATTATAAATCTAAAGTATCACTCGGAATACATTTGCATGTGTAAAGAATCTGTCCTCATTGTCTCTCCCATGGCACACATGCCCGTTGGTTTGACTTCTGAACCAGAACTGAGTATCCTTTTATGGAGAGAGAGGTGATATAATGTGTTCCTGCCTCGAAGCCTGCTCTGTGTGGGAGAGAAACACAACACAGACAATGGAAGGGCAGCTGGACCAGCAAGAATACCATGTCCATCCCCTGTGAGGCGTGAGCCACCTCTGTGTAGTTTAAGGATGCCCATGCCCTCTGCTGCTAAGTCAGTCAATATAACAACAACAACAAAAAATGATCTCAGAATTCCCCAAAGTGCCATGCTAATTGTCACAGAAGGGACAGTAGAGATTGTCAACTGCTGCAAAACTCTCAGGCTGCCATGGCCTCAGTGGCTATATCAGGGCCACGTTATTTCTCTATATTCTGTCTGTTATTTCTCCAGGGCGGCATCCAAGGAGTGGAGATTGGGTAGGCTTATCAGCAAGAGTGTGTGCGCATGTGCAGAAAATAACGCTCTCAGCATCTGGGAGTCCGGTTTACAGGGTGTTTCCGGGTTGCCCCTTCACCAGGCTAAGACCATAACTTTTTGACCTCTTCAATTCTAGTGACTCTAATGACTATCCCTGAGCAGAGGCGGCAGGTGCCTTTCTGAGGGGAACCGGTGGTTGTAGATAGGCCGACAATTTCCGGCATTGTCCAAGCCACCATGGCTCCACTATGGAACCAATCCCCGCCTACCTGGAAGCCCCTCCCATCGCTCCCTGGACAGCTGACAGTGTCTCCTGTGCCTCTGTCCTGATATCCTTGGAGCCTTTACCCTTCCTCTTCTCTTTCTGGAACGTTCTATCCCCTAGACATCCTCTAACCTACCCACTCCTTTCTGCTCAGCTGCCAGTTTATCAATATCCTGTCAGTACCTCTCACTACCTGGCACTGGCTCCACCTCTCTGCTACTCTTGACCCTCTACAGTTCCCTATTTATTGTCTCTCTCCGCATTCTCCATCCCCCATGTCTGGAACACTGACTGTCACATAGCTGTGTTCAGTGAATATTTGTTGAATCAGACAGGATGCCACAGGCCTATAATCCCAGGTCTTGGAATGCTGGGACAGGGAAATTATGGTTCTAGGATAGTTTAGGCTACACATGGAGATTCTGCTTCAAAAAAAATTACTGATATTTATTGGGACAAAGAGTACACACACACACACACACACCAACAGCAACATCACCGCTATGACTGCCATCATCATCATCATCACCATCACCATTATTACCATCATCATCAATGACATCATCAGCATTATGACCATCATCATCAATACCACCACCATCATCACCACCACCACCACTACCACCACCAGCAGCACCACCAGCAGCACCATTATCACCACCACCATCATCGCCGCCATCATCATCACCATCATCATTTCCAGATGGAAGGTGCCAACGAAGTGCCTGAGGCAAAAATTAATGACGTGTAGAGAATAGTACTTTCCATAAGCTCATAAACAAAAGCACCACAAGGAATCATCATTATCACCAATGAATTGACTCCATACATTCAGACAAGGCAGATGCAAAACTTCTAAGTATGTGTGAACCCAGACTGTGTACTAATGGACTCATTGTGAGTAAACACTGAGTAGCCACACAATGTGCCCACTGCAGCAAATATCCCTCTTACAGAAGAAAGCACATGCTAAGCCAGATAAATACCCATATGGGTGGTTCATAACCATCTGGAACTCCAGCTCCAGAGATTTGACATCCAATTCTGGTCCCACAGGCACTTGCACACACATGGCATGTATACACACACACACACACACACACACACACACACACACACACACACACACA
>CABHPP010148391.1:0-43669 GCA_902168425.1 Peromyscus attwateri
TTCTCCTTCACTGAGTAGCTTTGACTGTGGGCACGGAAGGCAGCTGCACCTCTGGGTCTTTCTCTGCAGGATGGGGCCATTGTTAGCCCACATCTGGCTCACAGTGCTGTTCTGCAGCCAGCACCCCACAGCCTAGGCTCCCTCTTGCTGCTTCAAATTAAGTTGAAAATGGCTTGGGAATCTAGGCCAGGGCTCAGGGGCCGGGGCCCCAAGTCGCTTTTCCAGCACCACATACCAGAGTGTATGCAGTAGCGATGAGAATTTCCAGAGAATACTGGCCTTCAGCTTCTTTTGTGGTTTCTCAATACCACAGCACAACTGGTCTCTCCTTGCGCTGAAGGTGCTGTGCTGGACTGAGCATTCTCTCCTTTGGAGATGTTTCCTTTGGATAATATTTAGTCCAGAAAAAAAAAAAAAACAACTTTGTAAAGCCTCTGGTTTGATGGTTTTGTCAAGGATGGACTTCAGACTTAGATCCATAGAGCAGGTAACTTTTCTTATTAACAGATATAGAAAAGTAATATTTCAAAATTTCTATTTCATATGGTCTTCATTTAGATCATTTTTTGTCCTTTTTTTTTTCAGAGTCAGACTATGCAGAGGAATAAAATTGTAAATTTTTACACACAACTCCATCCCTCATAACTGAGTATCTATATTAGTGACATTTTTATTTTAGTGACAACTTACTTCAGCTGGAGTGGGAGATTCATAAGTAGAACAGAACTCAGGCATGTCTAGGTTCAGGGTCGTTAGGAGGTCGCATCTGAGTGTCTTTCTGGCAGGTGCTCTTCAAATGGTAGGCACATTGGTCATGGCTGCTCAAGTAATATTTTCAAAGCAACCCACAGAAGAACAGAAAACTCTCCCTGTATGTCTGGCTAAAAGACCCCAGCCCACATCCTGTGTTCCTCTCTGGACAGCTAGTCCCTAAAGCCAAGGAGATGTTCACATCAGAGTGACAAGGCTGGGGACCCAACAGTGTGGCTTTGTCTCGGTGTCACAGCTTTCTCACTGTTTGTTAATAGCCAGAAGGACGTTCTGGTTTAGTCCTGATGGCCACTCTGCAGGGAGTAGTCATTGGGATTATTCTTGTCTCTCCTATCCTTGACTTTCTGGAAGGCACTACAAAGAGGAATGTTTAGGTGTTTGCCATTATGGAAAAGAATCGAAAGTAGAAAACTAGACTGGAACGAGAAGCTTCAAACTCATCCTTGAGAGATCCCGAGGCCCTTGCAGGTGTCTCCATGGACTTTGGACCTGCTGCTCTTAGCATCCATTGGCACACTTGCCACCGTGCCCTCTGGTGAAGGTTTTTTCACACAAACTCTGAGGTAGGTGCTTGCTTTTCCTTTTTAGAGAAGAGGGGATTGGCATCATGGGGCTGTCATTCTGCTAAAGAAATCCCCTCAACACTGAAACAAGTCACCCTCACTTTCTTAGGATTGTACAGAGAATTCTTGAATGCTGTTAGGTGAAATTCACCTTTCTGTGACATTTTGAAGACAAAAAAAAAAGGTGATTGGGAGAAAAATAAATAATCTGATGCCTTGAATATTGCAAGCCTTACAATGATTCCATACATGCTATCTCCCTTTGGGTGTGGGGCAGTCTCTAACCCTGGTGGGGAGACTGAGGAGTCCTCTGAGTCACTAAGCGGCTCACACTAGCTTGAATCTAAGACTGTGAGTTCTTGATTTTTACAGTCTTGGATGCCTTTACATCCAGATTCAGTTTGGGATTTTTCCTCAGGTCTTTAGGAATCCAGGACTCTGTTATCAACAAAACTCTCCCTCACACACCCTGAAGTTTAGACCTCCCCTAAAATTAAGATCTGACACCTTTTCTCCCCTCAACGCAGGTCAGTGTCTTTCTTCAGATCTTCCAGGCCAACACACCCCTGTCTGCTTAGGAACAAACAGTCTCTCCTGTGTTTTCAAATGTCCTTTGACCTTTTTTCAAGTGACATTGACCTCCCTTCAAATGTGCATTATCAGTTTTCCCCTTCAAAAAACTCCTTTGAAGTTCTGTGCTTTGTGACTACGAGGCGGCCTCGTCCCCTCCCTACAGCATTTACTGGAAGTTTGGCGGGAACTGGCTCCTGGCTTTAAGTCAGTGCCAACCTATAAACAGGTGGGCTAAGGACAGGGGTGTGGTCATGGGGTTCTGGCTTCTAACTGCAGGTGGCTTCCCTACTGCTTCTTGTAAGAGGATCTCCTACAAGGCTGCATTTCAAAATTCTGAATCGGTTGTTTACATCCTTTGAATGGGTTCCCTCTCCTTGGTGTTGAATGCCAGCTGGGAGTGCGGCTGGGGACATTGGGGTCCTCTCATATCTGACAGGGGCCCTCATCAGAGCCTATCTTGGGCCTGGGGAGGTATTCAGTTCTGTGCACCCAAGCTTCTGAGGTTTAATTTCAGGCTTTGAATCTCTTTCTGATCATATTCAGTCTATGATCCCAAACTAGCTTTACCAAGCCTCCAGCTTCTGGCCTGCAAGTCAGATGGTAGGTTGTTTTCACCCATGGGGTCACTTAGAGCACTGGGGTCATGTCGACTAGGAGCATTGAGTAAAAGAACACCACAGAACAGACAGGTCCTCCCTTAAGCCAGCCTCTCCACCAGCAGCAGAGGATGATGGGGGCTGCCCATGGTAGCGATGTTACCTGGATTCCACACCTCCATGAACTATCTCACCACTCCGTGTGGAACTTAGATGGCTGGTCGATTTTCACATTGAAGAATCCACGTTAGAGGAAAAGGTGCCACCACAAAGGGACTTCTCATTGCAAACATCCTTTGCCCACCAATGGTGGACAAGTTACAAACACCCAAAGCAGGTCAGGAGTCTGTGGGAAACAACTGGAAGCATTTGTGAGACTTTCTAGGCTGTTTCTATCTTTCGGCCACCAAAGCACACACAAATCCTGGGACAGCACAGGGGATTTATTCTGCTTCCTTACTGGGAGAGACCGGACTCCTTCTGCTACATTACAGCTAACGGGGAATACTAGAGAAGCTTGGAGGCGCTCTTGGTGGCGGCTTTCTCATCAGAGGCAATGGTCTTTTAGCTGAGACAACACTGAACAGAGAATAATCTCGGTGCAAGCCCAAGCCTTAGTCATAAGGCTGCATAAGAGTGTGGGAAAGCCAGGAAAACACGAGTTACACCATTGGAACTGCCTTTTAATAGCTATGTGACTGGAGTCACTCTTTAATCTCTGAGTATCACTTGACTCTTTTATAAAGTGGGATTACTGTACCACGTTGTACTTAACTTACTGTGGAGATTTAAAATAAAACCTATAGGAAGCTATCATGTTAGATTAGGCTCCTGCACCGGCTCAACCGATCAGTTATAAAAAAATCAAAATGGAGTCACCTATGCTTTAGGTCAGCTTCACAGAACCGAGTCTAAGTGGTGGTCTGAATTTCCAACAATGAGAAGAAATGAATGAACACAAGCGAACTTCACAAATAGAGCAGCGTCCCTGGGCATGGTAATGAAATAGCTCTGCCCTAGTCTTCATGTCCTTCGCTCATCACTAAGAGTGACCAGGAGTGAGCTGATGCTAACCAACTATTGCTGTTCCTCCACCCCTGCATAAGGGAAGTCATGTGCAATGACCAACCTGCTTCTTCATTTCTGCTTCCTTCTGCATTTCTCTGTGTATGAAACCATGAATGAGTTGTTGGAACACTCATTCTATTTTATGTATCGCACTGTTGCCCAATTCTAGAATTCATGAAAGGCAAGGTCAATGAATGACTTAATGAAATCATTATAACCTTGATCATTGACAGAATAACATGAGATAAGGGATATAAAGGGCCTGTGACAGAGGATGATGAAAAAACAGTAAGTGAAGAGTGGTGGTGAAGAACTGGGTCCACCCAGCTGCATGACAGTGACATAAAGGGACAGCATGTGGAGGGCAAACACTGAGCCGTGACTACCTCATCGCTCCTTCCCTGTGTTTTCAGGGGCATTTTAGGTTTTTCCAGGTAACAAAATAATTTTGGACAAAAATAATTTTGGTTGTCTAATTATCTAGAGTTTGAATCTGTTTGGTCAGAAGAAATTTCTCTGTTCCCTCGAAACATAAAAAAAGAAAACATGGCTGTACTTCAGTTGAAGTCAGCGGCAGAAGCTCTTTGGAGACACCCTCAACATACATACCCTCACTTGTACCCTGCTCTTCCCCTCTCTGTTGGCCACTAACCTCCCTAACCTGGCAATGGTCCTCCCTTTTTACTTCCTGAAGTGTTCCTGCAGGATATGCACTCATATCTGAAGATTTGGAGCTAGTGGCCTCTGGGTCTGGGGTCCCTCACTCAATATATTTTCCAGTTCTATCCGTTTACCTGCGAAATTCATGATTTCACTTTTTTTTTTTTTATCATTGAGTAGTATCTCATCGTGCATACGCACCATGTTTTCATTAGCCCTTCACTGGTTGAAGGACGTTCAGGGTGTTTCAGTTTCCTAACTATTGTAAGTAGAGCAGCAATGAACATAGCTGTGCAAGTATCCATGGGATAGGTTGTCAGTTCCTTTGGCATATGTCAAGGAATGGCACAGCTGGGTCATATGATAGATTTATTTTTAACATATCTTTTGATTGGAGAATTGAGACCATTGATATTTAAAGCTATTATTGGAATGTGTGTGTTAATTGTGGCCATCATGTTGTTGAATTTGGGTGTTGTTGTTTGTGTTCTCAGTGATATTTTCTGTTATAATTATTATTATTTTTTATTTCTTTCCATAGTCTATGCTCATTCTTCTTTTTAGCTTAAAATACTGTTTCCCGTATTTTCTTTAGATTTGGTTTGTGTAGTAGAGTATTATTGCAAGGTGTGTTACTTTTGTTTATATTGCATTTGTTTAACTCTGTGAAGCTGTGTTACTTTGCTTGTGTAAAACATCTGATGGTCTAATAAAGAATTGAACGGCCAATAGCAAGGCAGGAGAAAGCCCCTGCAGGGCTGGCAGGCAGAGAGTATAAATAGAAGGAGAAATCTGGGAAGAGGGATTGGAAAGAGCTAGAAGCCAGAGAGGGAGGAGGACCCCAGGGGCCAGCCACCCAGCTACACAGCCAGCCACAGAGTAAGAGTTAAGATTTACAAGAGAACGGGAAAAGCCCAGAGACAAAAGGTAGATCGGATAATTTAAGTTAAGAAAAAAAAAAAAAGCTGGCTAGAAACTAAGCCAAGCTAAGGTCAGGCATTTATAATTAAGAATAAGCCTCTGTGTGTGATTTATTTGGGATCTGGGTGGTGGGCCCCCCTAAAGAGAAAAAACAACAACAGGTTTGCTGGGTATAATTTTTTTTTTTTTTTGGTCTGTTTATGTTGTGGAAAGTTTACTTTCTCCTTAAAGTATGGCAGATAGTTTTGCTGGGTATATTAGTCTAGGCTGACCATCATAGTCTTTTAGGACTTGGAATGCATTGCTCCAAAGTTTCTGTTGAGAGATCAGCTGTTATTCTGATGAGTTTTCCTTTATATGTGACTTTTGGTTTTGATTATTTTTCTTGCAGCTTTCAGTACACTTTCTTTTTCATGCATACTTAATGTTTTAACTATGATGTGCCTTGGGGATTTTCTCCTCTGGTCTTGTCTATTTGGTGTTCTGTGTGATTCTTGTTTTTGTTTGGGTGTGCCTTTCCTTAGTTTGGGGAAGTTTTCTTGTTGAAGACCTGGTCTATGGTGTTGACTTGGTATTTTCTCTCATTTGTGTCTATACTTTGAAGGTTTGGTTTTTTTCATGGTGTTTCACACTTCCTGTGTGTTTCTGTTCTCTGTGTTAATTTTTTTCATATCCCTTGCTTGTTTGGTAGAGATCCTCTTCTTTGTCTTCAGGCTCCTGGCATTCCATCTGCCTCTGGATTCATTCTACGTGTAAGGCTTTCCTTTGAGGTCTCTAGCTCGGTTACTGGGTTTTCTTATTCCATCTTCATTTCATCTCCAGTCTTCTTCAGTGTTTCTATCTCCTCATTGAACTCCTCTCTCAAGTCTTGGATTGTCTTGTCCTTTCTATCATCTTTATGTTTGTGTTTTCTTGGGCATCACTCGGGCATTTAGTCTCCTTAAATTCTCTCTCCTTAATTTCATCGAGCCGTTTCTTTGTGTCTTTATTTGTTTGTCTTTTTGGGTTTTTTTTTTGTTTGTTTGTTTGTATGTTTTGAGACAGGGTTTCTCTCTGTAGCTTTGGAGCCCTGCCTGGAACTCACTCTGTAGCCCAGGCTGGCCTCAAACTCACAGAGATCCTCCTGCCTCTGCCTCCTGAGTGCTGGGATTAAAGGCTGCCTTTAAACTCGTTAAGTTCTTTGATGAAGTTTATGATTGTTCTTTTAAATTCTGTCTCCTGGGTTTCACCTAGGTAATTCTCATTGGCAAGCATTTCTACAGGACTGGTGGGTTCTGGAGAGTAGATGCTGGCTTGATCTTTTATATTGTTGCTATTTTTACAATAAGATGTGGTCATGTTGCCTTCTTTGGTTAGGGACAGAGTGGTTTGGGGCAGAAGAGAGTGTGTGCAGGTGGGTTGGGCCTAGAGGTTAGAAATGGCTTGGGTGAAATAAAGTCAGGTAGACAGAGAGAGCTGGGTTGGTGTATAGGATATATTTCCTAGTCTAAGCCTGGAGTGTATCTGGCTCAGTTGAAGAGTTGCATATGACATGGGAGGGTCCTGTGGGTTGGGGGATAGGTAGAGATAGTCCCAGACAAAGCTTAGAGCTCCTTTGCAGTGAAGAAAGGGGAAAAGACTAGGCAAGGGCGTTGTATGTGGGACCCTGGCTAGATCAAGCAGCTTCAGGAGAAAAGGTGATGAATCAGCAAATGTGCTGGATAATTTTATGTCACCTTGGCAAAAGCTAAAGTCATCTGAAAGGAGGGAACCTCAATTAAGAAAATGCCTCCATAAGATCTGGACTGTAGGCCGGCCTGTGGAGGATTGTCTTAATTAGTGATTGATGGGGGAGGTCTCAGCCCATTACGGATGGTGCCATCCCTGGACTGGTGGTCCTGGGTTCTATAAGAAAGCATGCTGAGCAAGTCAGGAGGAGTAAACCACTAAGCAGCACCCCTCCATGGCCTCTGCCGCAGCTCCTGCCCCCAGGTTCCTGTCCTGTTCGAGTGTCTGTCCTGACTTCCCTCAGTGATGGAGTACAATGTGAAAGTACAAGCCAAATAAACCCTTTCTCCTCAACTTGCTTTGGGTGATGGTGTTTCATCACAGCAATAGAAACCCTAACTAAAACAGGGTGGCTTACCAAGCTAGACCCTGGAGAAGATATGGGAAGTCTGGGTACCAAGTGAGGTGTCTGCAAGCTGTGCAAAGGGACCTGTGGATGGTTTCAGGTTTCACCAGTCCTGGTAGAAACCTAGAGACAGGCTGCAGCACAGACTTGGGTGGCCAGACTCAGCCAGGACACTGAATGTGGGACCTAGGCTAGATTTGGTGGCTTGCATAAAAGGCTTGAATGGGTAGGTCAGGGAGACTCACCAGGCTAGACCCTTGGAGGAAGAAGTGAGAAGTCTGAGTGCCAAGTTTAATGGCTGGAAGTAGCACAGAAGAGCCCTGTGGGTACACTTGTTTAATTTTAAACAAATGTTGGCGGTGCCCTGCTCTGGTGCTCTTCTTGCAAGGCATTCATGAGCTTTGCTCCAGGATGCACAGGGGACTGCTCTCTATCACTCTGCTTGCTGAATCTGGGTCACATTCATGCCACTCATGCTACATTGAAAGTTAGCAAGTAGAGACTGGGGGAGGGGCTAGCCATGGGGGGCAGGAAGGTTCTTGTATCCACAGATCACTGGGGAAACCAGGAATGTTAAGCATGCAGGGGTGTTTCCTCAAAGGAGGAAATACCTGTTTTCCATCCAGAAGGCTGGGAATGGATGTTGCTAATGACCAGGTGACTTTTTAGTGTCTATAGAGGCAGACCTCACCCGGCAACCCCCAAATGTTTATCCCAGACTCTCCCTCCCTAGATCTTTATCTTTAGTTCCCGTTAAAAGAACCCATTCTTAGGGGAGATGTTGCATAAATTTTGTGGCCTGCTGACCTCTGTGCTATCTCGGTCAGAGACCACATTAGATTCTAGGCTTTTTAGCTATAGGACCCGCCTTCAAGGTCACATACTTGTACTTTGCAAAGAAGTTTCTATGTAGTCACACTTTAATCTTTTATCATGCCCCTGGAATTGGAATGATCGTTGCCTGGAAAATTTCCCCCAAATTCTACGGTGTTTAAATATGCTAGCATTAACTAAATAAAGCACCTGCATTAGACTCCTCCAAGTTTGATCCAGGTTGACTAAGTCGATCTGAAATGAGTTTTCATTCTCACCTTTGTGCAGTTCATTTCCCTGCCTGCTGTGACACTTGCAGGGACCCCCTCAGGTAACCTAACCTCCATCTGTTCACCATGTTTACATGGCTCCAGGGCTTAAGCTCAGCATTGTGAGCTGCAACCCCAAATTCCTGTTCCCTACTGTTGTATAGGACTATACTCTGAGCCAAACTGCCACCATCTTCAGGAGTTCTACTGGGCTTACATTCCAAAGATCATCACAGCTGGGCTTGTTGACTGTTGACTGCTGACTGTTGACACTCTCTCTTGGAAGGAAGGGTGTGGAGGGTCACAGACCCTCACCTGAATATCCAGGCCACCTTCTCAAGCAGTTGTATGCAATTCTTCCCTGATTGCATGAGGCTGTGGCGGTCTCTGGGAAGGTCTAGAGGATATAGGTGAGGAAGAATGATGGGAGGGCACTCCATCTACACAGCTATGATTGAGTCCTCATGCATGTTGGGTACAGACCTTCCAGCATGGCTGTGTTGCAGCCACACATGCTCCTGTCCATTAACCCTTCACCCATTGCCCTGTAAGAAAGCCCGATACACTTATGAGTTCCATAAACAAACTTTGGTTTATTGACACCTTAGGAAGAGAAGCTCGATGGTGTTTATGTCCTCCTAAGGAAAGACATTTTAGCAATGCCCATTCAGTGCCCATCACTTGATTCTCCTGCCAGAGGGGTTGTCTTGCTCTTGTCTGAGGCTCCTGAGGGATACTCCCTGGTGCAGCTGCCAGCTTCAGAGTATCAATCTGGAAAGTGGTGACTCTGCAGCCTTATTTCCAGTCAGCTGTCCAAAGGGAGATGGACTGGGAGGCCTACTTAAGCAGATACGGCAGGGGGGCTGGAGTGTTTTTTCTTGTAATAAAGGGACCTTTGCCATATATATATATATATATATATATATATATATATATATATATCTGTTCAACTCTCCAAATCCATGGTGTTTGTCCCAGGACCTCTCTCTCAATACCCAAATCTGCACATGTTCAAAGCCCATAGGCACAATGGTGCACTAATTGTATAGGACCTATGTATATAACTTATCTTCCCATACATATTTTCAAACATCTCTAGAATCTTCATATTATGTATAATGATATAATGCTGTTGGTTTTAAATACGGCGCTGTTACCATCACAAGGCATGACAAAACCCAGTATCAGAGCTTTACTAGGAGGTGGGGGGGAGGGCAGGGGGACCAGAAGAGAGTGACCAGGCCTGTGGAAGACACGTACAGAGGGGGAAGGAGGAGAGAGCAGAAGAGAGGGGAGGAGTCTGTGTCCGGCTTTTTAAGGATTTCCCTGCACATGAGCATGTGAGTTTAAGGAGGTATGCCACGCATGCGCAGATTATGTGATCACGCAGTGCGCATTACATAATCGCATGGATGACGTAAAATGTAAGACCCCTTGCTTAGCTACTGAACTGTGCATGTGCGATCATGCAGCTGGAGGAGTGGCAGAATCCTAACAAATGTTGCATAAATACTTGTGCTGTTTAGAAAATGAGAAGAAAAAATTCTCTGTATGGATGTTGTACAGATGCAGTCTTTCCTTCAATCTTCTTCTTGGTGTGGGACTTGAACCCAGGGCCTTGGAGATGCTAAGCTAGTGCTTGACACTGAGTCACATTCCATGGCCCTCTTCCTAATATTTTAAAATTTGATATTGATGAATCTGCAGATGAAGAATTTGGATGAATAAGGCCAACTGAACACCATATATATATATATATATATATATATACATACACACACATATATATAACATACAGCATATTAGAAATACATTGCAAGCATAATATACTTCTTGATTCACCATGTCTAACATATTTACCATTGGTCTCTATAGACAGAGTCTGTCTTCCCTGGTGCCATACCATAACGGATAGGCATAAATTATCCCATAAGGAGGCAGTTACTTTTCAATAACAATGATATTATTAGCGATTATTTATTGCAGTCCTGAAAGATTATGAGATTTACCTGAGGTTTCCCAGTTAGTAAGTAACAGAGAGAGAATTTTCAACTTGGGAAAAGACAGTTAATGATAGACTTCATTTTTGACCCTGGAAGTAGATATGGCTTTTGGTCTTCAGCCTCTGCAGGAGACATTCTCATTCCGGAGCCGCCAGGCAATGCTGGGACCTCTCCTGCCTCATGAGCTCACTGGGATTTCTGCCAAGATCTCTTCATTATTAAGCCTTTGCGTGAGAACACTCTGGCCGGGAGCCTTTCCTGTGTGGCCATTCCTTTGTAGCTGGCAAGCTTCCCTCTGGAAATGGAGACTTCCCTGTAGATTTCACCTTGTAGGCTTACAGAGCAGATCACTGTTATCAGAGCTGCGGCTTCTAGCGGCTGCTCCCTTCCTCCCCATGACTCATCCCTGAGCCAGTTTCAGCTCACTGAGATGCACCATTTAGGAATGTGCGGCTCCCTGCAGTTTCCAGGAAATCTGAGGCTTAACACCAGGCTTTGGAAACGTGTGACAACTTTGCATATTGCTTTAGAAAAAAAATTCATAAATTCTTTGAGAACTTAACATAATGTATTCTGATCATATTCACCCTCTTCCCCAACTCCTCCCATACCCACCCTCACTCACCTCCCTACCCACTCAACTTTGACTATTCTTCCCTCCCTATCAAGTTCCATTACTCCCCAGAAACCAGGGAGTGGGGCCTGCCCTGAAGAGTGGTTGACCTCCCAGGGGTCACATCATTAAAGAAAACAGCATTTCCCTTCCCAAGAAGCTATCAAATGCCAGCAGCTCTTCAACTTCGGGGAGAGGATTTCGTTCCCACCTTCCCAGCTTCATGCTGGGGTTTCTGTTTGCCTGGAGCTTGCACAGAACTTGTGCATATTGTCACAATCGCTGTGAATTCGTCCTTGTAACTGCCTTGCTGTGTCTGGAAAACACGGTTTCCTTAAAGTTATCAGCCACCTCTGGCTCTTAGAATCTGTCTGACCCCTCTTTCCTGAAGAGCCCTGAGCCCTGGAGGGGTGTGTGTGATTTGTACATTCCACATAAGCCTGACCACTTGCCAGTCTCTTGTTCTCTGCGGGTTGACCAGTTAGTTGAAGGACTCTGCCGTCTATTGAAGGAAGAGGCTCCTTGGATGAGGGGTGAGACATGCACTTATCTGTTATTATATCAGACCTTTGGAGTCATTTTAATACTGTGATCACTGAACAGATCACTCCCCTAAGGCCTGGGGCCTATTTATCCACAAGTTCTTGATACCTTTAATAGTGTCAGGGATGGGTTCCACTTCACGGAATGGGCCTTAGAGGCAATCAGAAAGTAGTTGGTTACTTCAAGAACATTTGTACCATTATTGCACCATAGGGCATACACATTAGGCGGGGCTCATGATGACATTTAATCTTTCCTACAAATTGGCATGTCTTTTAGTTAATTTGTGGACAGGGGCAAGAATGTGGCTAGCATGTTAGTTTTACTGTCCAACCTAGAAGATTGATGTAAAGTCTTGAGGTTCCAATTCTTTTTCTGTGGATGGGGATAATAGAAGTATAGTCAGTCATCCACCCCTCCATATATATTGGCAGTTGGACCCACCCAAATGCCCATAATTCATGAATGATCAAGTTCCTTAGAGGAAAAAAAGCATTTGGATATACTCTTATCTTTTAAAAATTACCATTATATTGCTTATAATTCCTAGCATAATATAAATAGGTACTACAAGGTAATGTTTAGGAAGTAATGAAAGAACAAAAGACCATACATATTTAGTACTGATTGTAGTACAATATTTTAAGGTGTGTTACTTTTGTTTATGTTGCATTTGTTTAACTCTGTGAAGCTGTGTTACTGTGCCTGTCTAAAACATCTGATGGTCTAATAAAGAACTGAATGGCTAATAGCAAGGCAAGAGGAAGATTAGGCAGGGCTGGCTGGCAGAGAGTATATAGAGAAGGAGAAAACTGGGATTGGAGAGCTAAGACCTAGCAGCCAGAGGAGGAGGACGACACCAGGGGCCAGCCACCCAGCTACACAGCAAGCCACAGAGTAAGAGTAAGAGTTACAGAAGCTAGAGAAAAGGAAAAACCCAGAGATAAAAGGTAGTTGGGATAATTTAAGATAAGGAAAGCTGGCTAGAAACTGAGCTAAGCGAAGGCCAAGCATTGATAATTAAGTATAAGCCTCTGTGTGTGAATTTATTTGGGAGCTGGGTGGCGGGCCCCTAAAAGAATAAAAAACAACCAACAACAACAGTTTAATATTTTCCTTTGTAATTTTTTGAGACAGGGTCTATGTAGTCCCGTTTAGCCTTAAACTCGTAATCCTCCTGCCTCTGCCGCCCAAGTGCTAGAGTTACAAGAACGTGCTGTCCTGTCTCAACTTTTACCTTCTATTTTTGATCTGTGGTCAGTTGAATCTGCAGAGGCAGATGCAGCAACTACCAGGAGAGGGAAATGCGTCAAGTCACTTAAAGCCCCTGGCAGGAGGACAGACATTCAGGCTAGTTGGTGGCTGGCACGCCGTGTGGCTGCTGGCTGAAGATCGCCGGGATGAGCCCCTTGCCACTGGGGTTTGCAGCATTGATGTTCAGTGTGGTCCACGTGCCCTAGTCCTCTGCAGGAGCATTTTGAACACTCTCTGGAGCCCCTCCAACACTGGCTCCAGCAACTTTATCTCTTGGGCCCCAGGGCCCCTGTTGGGCCTGGCATTTGTCCAAGCTGAGTTGCAGGAGGAATGATCTTTTGCTTCCAGCTGTGGCCAGGTGTGCACTCCAACACTCTGTGGCTGTGTCCTGGAAATGGTGTTCAGCACTTCGCTTGCCTTGATTAATTGCTTTTGAAGTTGTACCTGTCCCAGCTCCATCGAGTCCCAGAAACCTCTGGGTTATTCTCCGGGTAGTGCCAGCGCTCACAGTGTGCATGCCGCCTTCCAGTTTTGCCCCTTGTAATTCCTCGAAAGCTCCTGCTCTGGGTTTTCTCCATCAATACGCCGGGAGCCTGCAGCCATCTGATCATCAGTTTAGCCTAACGGCTTACTGTGCTGGGCAGTTCTTGTCAACTTGACACAAACCTAGACCTATCAGGGAAGAGGGAATCTTAATGGAGAAAATGTCCCCATCAGATTAGCCTGTGGGCTGGGCAAGTCCGTGAAGTATTTTCTTGATTGATGATTGATGTGGGAGAACCCAACCACTGAAGGTTATGTCTTCCCTGGGGCCCAGGTCTCTAGATGGCATAAGAAAGCAGGCTGAGAAAGCCATGAGGAGCAAGCCAGTGAGCAGCACTCCTTCATGGTCTCTGCTTCAGTTCCTGCCTCCAGGTTCCTGCCCTGACTCCTTCAATGGTACCCTGTGACCTGAGAGTTGTAAGCTGAGATAAATCCTTTCCTCACTAGATTGCTTTTGGTCATGGTGTTTTATCACAGCAATGGACACCTAACTAGACACTTACAATTATGCCTGCAAATAGTATGTATACGTCAATGTATCAGTCAACCAGTGCTCCTCAGAGGAAACCCTCATAATCAGATCCCATTTACACATAGGAAACAGGTACAAAAAGGCTGGATAGCTTGGCCAAGGTCCCAGTGAAGAGGATGCTCAGACCTGGGTCCGAAGTCTTGCTCTGTAGATTCCACCTCCCCACTACCCAGAGATGCTATGGGCTACAGAGAAGACAGCCGGTCCAGGAAAAGAGCTGACACATTTTTTTTAAAAAGTTAATTGGATGATGAACTGGCAGGCCCTAAGTGGCTGGGGAATCTTCTTTCCCTTTCTCTTCCTGACGGCTATTATTTTCCAGTAGATAAACCTGAACTGTTAACCCAGGAAGGTTGAAGTTCCCCTTTCTCTTCTTGATTCACGTCCCATTTCTGTTACCGCCACAGCAGAGAATCTGCCCCCCCCCCAGCCAACGGATGGCAGTCTCTCCTGGCTCTGACTGGGATGGAAATACAGCCAAACTGTGGACCTGCAATCCCAAGACTATCTAGTTCCCATTCCAGTAGGAAGCCTCCTCTGCAGGAAGCTAAAGCCTCCACAGTGGTGTATGGCTTGGTAAGAGGCTTTGATTGGGATAACTTCCTCTGGGTCCAGTCTCCCTGGGGTGCTGTAAGGTGAGTGTTGCTCCACAGAGGATAAGGCTGAGTCAAGGGGACTGAGAACTACTGCCTTCTCAGAAGCCAGAACACACTGTGACTCATGACCAGTTTGGGATCACTTGCCAAAGGTATTTGCAGGCTTGGCACTGAGAGCTATGGATAGCTCTTAACTTCCTAGCTCCTCCACCCCCAAGTCATCTCCTTTCAGAATATTCTTCCTAGTGTATAGTAGTAGTTCATGTATGCCCTTCTATCACACACACACCTGTAGCAAGGTGCCAGATTTTCCTAGATGCCACTGGCTGAAAGCTGTGGGTTTCTGCTGGTGCTTGTATTATTGCACTCAGAAAGAACTTAATTTTGTTGCAAATATGTTGACCAGGTTGTATATGGTTCATACTCTGGTATTCCATCAGTTCTCTGTTCCAAGAGGTAGGGCTGTCTCTCACTGATGGGAAACAGCAATGTGACTGCTTGGACATTGATCTGAGTTCCAGTAAACTTGAGCTGGGAGGGTGTGATTGTGTCATCCCAGTGTGGCAGGGTTTGTTCATACACACCCTGAAACAAGAGCCACATGCTTTAGTGTCCTGCAGAGTTGCTTGTTTTTTTTTTAATTGTTGGGACCCACTGCCCATCACTGAGGATAGGCCTTAGGGGCCCTTTAAATCGGATTGTTTGAGAGATGTTGGGCTAGATCTAAACAGCATAGACTGGAGGGTCGTTTTGGCCAACCACACATTTGCAGGGAGGAGGTGATGTTCTCAGGTCAGAGAGAGGCCTCCTGGCCCTGTGGAAAGCTCCCTCACCTGGCCTCTGACTCAAGGTGTAGAGAGGAGGAAGTGAAGAGGGGTCATCTGGAAGAGTTTCCAGGAGTCTTGAAATAGTTCACAAGGGCCACACAGAGATGTGGAGGTGGTGCTTTGGTAGAAAGGCTGAGCATGACCCTGCTCCCCCACACTTTCTGTACACTTGATTTTTGTCATGAGTTTGGCTGCTCAATAAGTCAATGATTCCTGGTTGAGTCCAACATTCTGTTGCATGTGACCTTACTGTTCCCATGGCCTTAACTTCCAGCTCTGTCATTCTGTTGTGTGACAAGACTCTTCCTGGGAAGATAGCATGCACACACATCTAGTCACCTAGATAGGAAGTCCATGACAGACCAAAGTATGAATATCACTAAAGTTCAACTTGGTAAACCAATGTGTTTTATGGGGTTACTTACAGGAACATTAGTGAGGGGTTTCTTACATGGGCAGAAATGACTTAAGAACAGCTGCATGACCCCAGCATGGGGGACAGCTCACAAAGCTGGGAATCTGGAACAACTGCATAGCCTTCAGACATCACCAGGTTGGAGAGTGTTCCTTCCCCGTGACTCAGCTGGACCAAGCCTCTTCCAGACAGATCAGCCAGTTTCTGCTTCTTCCAGGCATCTGGTCTCATGTCAGACTCTTTACAGCTTGGCTTGTCTGAGAGTCAATATCAGCCATCTTTATTGCTTACTCTAGGAGGGAGGGGCTTGGTAAATCTGGTCAATTTCAGGGACTTCCGGAAGCTATTTTGTGTTGTTTACCTTCCTTCTCAAGGAGCTTTCTGGCAGGATGAAGTGTTTCATTCTTGAAGGAACCTGCTATATGACGTGTTCCTTCTTTCCCTTGACCTTACCTATTAACTTGTTTTCTTGCTTCTAGAGTTTCCCTGCTGCTGTTCTCTCCCAGACCTGGATGCAAAACATTTCTCCAGACAGACTCTCTTTGGGGGAGGACAGAGATAACAACTCAATGTTCATATCATGTCCCTGACCCTTTGTTACCCTGCAGCACCCACACTTGGGTCACCCTAGGGGTCACCTCCATCAAGTCCTAATTAGTAATGTATTACCTGTGTCATACTGCCTAGCTGCACTTGCAGAGGATCTGGATGTCACAGTTAGGCAACAGAAGCTAGAGACAGAGTCCACTGGAAGACTTTTTCCCAATCTCTTGGGAAATCAACTCAACCTCTCGATTCTCGATTTTTGTGCGGTTTCCACCCTACCCTCCTTTCACGCCATCCCTGGACCTCACAGTCCACTTCTTCCTTCAGAGTCTGTCCCACCTTCTGGGAGTCTGGCTGGCTCACAATCCCTTCACTTCTCCATCTATTCAGTTCCTTCTGACTTGGCAGTCTCAGCCCCTGAGGGAAGACTTCAATCGACTTGTTGGGCTCACCTGGTGCTTATTTGTTACAGTGTTTACTATACCATAAGTTACCTTGCCATGGTGTTTTGAAAATCAGCTTCTTTTCTAATCTAGGTTAGAAACAAGAAAGCGTACCTATTTAAAGTACGCATCTTGATGAACTCTGATATCTGTATTTATTCCTGTAACAATTAGCAGGGCAAGATAGAGGTTATTTCCAACAGTCCCCTGCGCCATTCTTCTTCTCCCAGCCCTGTGACCACTGCTCTGATTCCCTCCACTCAGTATAACATTTTAAGGTTCTCCGTGTGTAATGTGCACAGGAGGTCATCCAATCTTTTGACAACTCCACCGCGTAATGGCGCCATTGTTGGCTCACCTGAAGCTAGATCCTTTCTAATTTCTGGCTACTTTGTCTACTATGCAGGACAATCTCTGATGTTCACACATTTTATTTCTTGAGTAAATTCTTAATAATGGAATTGTTGAGTCAAAGAGTAGGTACGTATTTAGAGTTTCTGAAAGTGCCGACATGCTCCCCCAAGTGAGTGCACACATGTACATTCCTATCAGCAGTGTATGTGTGTTAGAGTCAGTTCTCTCATGCTCCTGACAACATTTATTATTGTCAACCTCAATTTAGTCATTCTAGTAGGTGCACAGAGATCTCTTGTGGCATTAGTTTTCACTCTGTCTTATTTTGCTGTATTTCAATTTTTTTTTGGGTTAGATTTCATGCTCAGTCATTAGAATTCAGTGTAGTGGCTCCGTGTTCACTTTTCCTGATTGAATGGACCCAGTCTGAATGTCACAAGTCCCTTGTCCTCACTCCACTTAAAATCAAAGTGGGCTATGTGGAGATGCTACCCAAGTAGCAGGTACAGTGGCCCACCATCCTGCTCTGGGCACTGAGGAACTCTCAGGCTGTAGGACCTTTAGTGTGACACGGTACCACACTAATGGTCAGCCAGAAGAAGGGCCAGTCTAAAGAAGCAGGGTGACGTTCAGTTTCCAAAATGGTACTTGATTTTTCTATAACTGATGCTGTGGATTCTGCCTTCTGCTAATGGTAGGAAAAAAATCTCATCAAGCCTTCCATTCCAGTTGTTCTAGCTTCATTCTGTTGCTATAATAAAGCACCATGACATAAAGCAACTTTGGGGGGGAAAAAAGGTTTATTTGGTATCCAGTTTCAGCTGAGTTCATTACTATGGTGGGCAGGAGCATAAATCCGCACATCCACAGTCAAGGGCAGAGGAAGAATAAATGTGTGGGTGTTTGTTCGTTTTGCACTCAGCTAGTTATCTCTACTCTCACACAGTCCAGGACGCCAAATGAGGGAACGTTTCTGTTCACAATGGATTGGCATCTCCCTATATCAACAATCAAGACAACCCCCCACAGGCATATCTATGGACCAACCTTACCCAGACAGGTCCTTAGTTGAAATTCTCTTCTCAGGTGATTCAAGGCCCTATCAAACTGACAGTTAAAACTATCCAGCACACCAGTTCAAGAAAACTCAGGTCCTTTCAGTCTTACATATGGTCAATCAGGGGTTTAAGCTAGTTCAATATTGTCTCCCTCCATCTTTCCTTTCCTCCTTTTTCCCACTCCTTTCTCCCCACCCCCTTCTCTTCTTTTACTCCTGTTCCTCAACATTGCCAATACAGTAGCTACCAGGTGATGGCTGTTAACTTGGGCCCTGGGCATTGTGTTGTTAATTCTCAGGTGTCCCACACTGCCCCGGGTCCTGGGAGTGGGGACAGTCGGAGGGGGGGGGTGAGAGGAGACTTGTTCTATAGGAGGATTCCAGAAACTTTTCAGAGGTCACTATAGCTTGCTTGGTTATTTGAGTCCTGGGCTTTCTGTCGGTCCATGTCCTCAGGCATTCCTCATCTGTCCACAATCTCCATTGTGAAAGAGGGCCTTCAATAAGAGGTTTACTGTCTCATGAATTACATCATGGAATTGGAGGCACACATTCCCCATCCATCCTTCCGCTGCAGTCTCAAACCCAGACATCCTCCCGTGGTACTTGGAGTACATGCTAGTTCTGTCCTAGGGTTTCTATTGCTGTGAAGAGACACCATGACAACAGCAACTCTTATAAAGAGAATATTTAATTGGGGTGGCTTGCTTACAGTTTCAGAGGTTTAGTCCATCATCATCATGGCAGGAAGCATGGGTGCCTGCATGGTGCAGACAGACTGGTTACATCTTGACCAGAAGGCAACAGGAAGTGAACTGTGACACTGAGTGAAGCTTAAGGAAAAGAGACCTCAAAGCCTGGCCCCCACAGTGACACACTTCCTTCAACAAGGCCACATCTACTTCAACAAGGCCACACCTCCCAATAGTGCCACTCCCTATGAGTTTATGGGGGCATTTAAACTACCACAAGTTCTGATGTGTACTTCTTGGAAATAAAACTTTGTAGAAGCTCTATGCTCTTGACTTCCAGATGTTTGAGCCTTGATATATAGGGATGTATTCCAACAAATAAAAACAAAAATAAACCAAACCATTATGTTTCAGAGAGCCAGTTCAAAGTCAAGGCTTTTAAGATTTAAGTTTTGAAAATCAATGGTGGTTAAGCTGACTTTTGACACAGTGCTGTCCCTTCCCTCCTAAGGGAAGTGTGTAAGGAATGTCACCTGTCATCTTGGGGGAGGTGGTGGGAGATGGCAGGACCAGGAGACGGGGTTTTGGGGGGGGGAGTGGGGGGGGGGGGGGGGGGGGTGTAGGGAGAGGAACTCTAGCCACTTCTTTAGAGAGGTGAGGCAGGAGGTTGACTTTAAAGGAAGGGTAAGGTTTGTTTTTGTTTTTTTTTTTTTAAGAGGGGCCAGGAGCTAGAAAGCCCTTTCAGACCAGGAGCCTGGAATAAATCAAAGCATGAAGCTCTCCCAGCCTGATGCACAGGCCACTGACTGGGCAGTCAAACCACAGGGGAGGATGTGTGTTCCAGGGTAGATAAGACTGGAGGAAAGTGGTCGAGGAGCTTATGTCGTTTACCTCAGAAGCCGGAGGGCTTTCTGGTAGCCCAGCTGTGTGCCAAAGCCACCCAGCCCTCCACTCCCCTTCTCTTCTGCTGACAAAGCATTTCATCCAGTCGCAGCACCCCCCAGTGGAGTAGGCAGGATTGTTTTTAGTCACAGGGAAGAAACTGAGGCCAACGGAGACAAATTATTTTGTTAGAACCCCAAGCAAAGGGTGTTCTCATTTCTCATTCCATAAAACACCTGTCTTCAGAGTCGCAACTGACAGTCAATAGCTGCTGGGAAACAGAGACTTGGTTTTCTTTAAGGGTGTGGTAATCAGATCTTGGTAGATCAGTCATGATGCAGTCGGGGTGTTAAGATCCTGCTCTCACTCTTCCGTGTTTAACGTCTTACGTCATCAGCGGGCGACTGCATCTCTGCCTTAAAAAGCAACACACGGAAAGGACCACACACCCAAGTGTATATGAGCAGCACAAATTATATACTTGATGCAATTTTTTTTTTTTTAAAAAAAAGAGGACATAGCATTGGGTGGGTAGGGAAGTGGGGGAATGGGTGAATATGGTTAAAATATGCAGTACAAAATTCTCAAAGCACTAGTAAAAATGAGAAAATAACATTCTTCATGCAAACAAGGACAAGCATTTGCCCTTTAGCACCTAACTGCTGAGGATGCATACTACAAACATTTATTTCTTTTGTACTTAATAACGCTTTAAAACAACATGATGACATTACATCCTTAACCGAAAAGCCTGCAAGGAGTCTGAGCCTTCCCTAAGTCTCTGTGGTACCCTTGTATGCCTAGCAATAGGGCTCTGTTGTCCCTGTGTGTCTGTGGGTGCCTCAGCCACGGATTCAACCAGACACAGATGGGAAATACCTTTTAAATGTTGCACTCATGCTGGACATGCACAGATTCTGGACACTATGCTCTAACAGTTTATTATAGCTGTCCTTGTAGCAATGAGAGTGTGGGAGGTATTTTGAGTAACTCAAAGATGACCTGAAATGTAGCGGGTGAGTGTGCTGGTTCTATGAGAGTAGCTTGAAGACTTGAGTTACTGAAGATTTGGACATTCTGTCATAGGGGTCATAGGGCCAACGTTCTGTGGGTGGGAGGAGATGACAATGCTTACGAAGATATATGACTCTTATGAAGCTGTGCAGCTTGCTAACATTTCCCTTAGAGCTGATAACCCGATAAAGAACCGTAACTGATGATTTAATGAAGATGTTTAAAAACATCCAAAGTGTGTGTGTGTGTGTGTGTATCTATGTGTATAACGTTCACTATTGAAAATTGCAACAGAGTCATGGGAGGAGATGGAAGGCAGCCCAGAAGTGGGGGAAAAAGCCAGAGTATACTGGCTTCCAGGATAATGCAGCCCTGGCTGGCTTGTTCCTCTCCTCTGTGCCCCTGGAGAGTCACATCAACCAGAGCCTCCTGAGAACTAGACCCAAGGCATCAGCCACTTGCAGCTGGAGGCATTTCTGCATCCTGCCTGGTACTACAGCCACTTATAAAATATTCATTTAGAGGCTTATATTAATTATAAATGTTTGGTCAGTAGCTCAGGTTTATTACTAACTAGCTCTTACAACTTAAATTAACCCATGTCTATTAATCTATATTTTGCCACATGGCCATGGCATTACTGGTCTGCTGGCATCTTGCTCCTTGGGAGGCTGGATGGCATCTGCCCCGACTCTGTCCTTCTTCTTCCTGTATCTCTGCTTGGATTTCCCACCTGGCTCTTATCCTACTTTTCCATAAGCCAAAGCAGCTTTACTTGTTAATCAATGGGAGCAACACTTATTCACAGTAAACAGAAAGACATCCCACATCACCCACTGGTCCCTCTTCACTTGTATCTTTTCTAAAAATATGTTTTTAATTACAGTAGTGTTGTACCAATATTTGTGTGCACTGTAAAGATGTGCCTTTGCCTAAGGCACCTTCTGATTGGTTTAATAAGGACCTGTATGGAAAATAGCAGGAGAAGATAGGCAGGACTTCTGGGCAGAGAGAGAAACTGGGCAGCTTAGAGCAAGTTAGATGTGCTATACTGAAGAAAGGTAAATGGCCGCATGCCAGAACATAGATGAAAAAATATGGGTTAATTAAGTTATAAGAGCTAGTTGGAAACATGCCTAAAGGTCAAGATTTTATAATTAATGATAAGTCTCCATGCTATTGTTTGTGGGCTGGCGGTCCTAACAAGAAAGTACTACTACACAATAGAATGTCATCACTTTTCCTACTCCATTTCCTCCCTCTAACCCTTCCCAGTCATCCTCCTTTGAGATCCTGCCACACCTCCCTTTCTCAAGTTGATAGTCTCTTTTTCTTTATTATTCATATGTGTGTGTGTGTGTGTGTGTACATATGTACATATACATATAAAATTTTCTGAGTCTGTTTTTATTGGTGGTATGTATACTGTTTCAGGGATGATCGCTCTGCACTGGACCACCAAAAAGAGGCTAATCCCCAGAGCGGCTAATTATTCTTCTCCCAGCAGTTATTAGTTGTCTGTAGTTCTTTGTCGAGGGTCAGGACCCCATGAAAATTTCCCCTTCCACTTTATCATGTTATTGACATTGCCATTGTTCCTGTCTTGTTTATATAGCCATTTCAAGGAGAGACTGTTTCACAACAGACTCCTGGTATCCTGACTCTTACAATCTTTCCGTCCCTTCTTCCTCGATGTTCTCTGGGTCATAGATGCTAGGGCTGTGATGCAGATGTATCAAATCTGTTATCTTTGCATTATGTCCAGTAATGGCCTTCATTTACTGTAAAGAGAGGCTTCTTTGATGAGGGGTGGTAGTTACACATGAGGAAATGATTTAAAATGTAGTAAGGAATTATGCTGGCCTAGCAAAGTAGTAGTAGTAGATTCTTCTCTAAGATCCATGACATCACAGGGAAGCTGGCTAAGTTTCTAGTACCAGTTACTAGTTCCCTCCTGTTGAAAGGACCTCAAGTCCAATTAGACAGGTGGCCATTGGTTGCCACCGACATGTGAATGCCTCTTATCTCACCTTTATTGATCTCCTTCCGTGCTGGTAATTGCTGTGGGTTATAGGTATTGCAGCTGGGTGGGACTATTTAATTACTCTCCTCCCTTGTCAACTTGCGTAGTATTTTTTGTAACCATGGAAGCTAGACCACAGGAGCGAGGCTTTCAGGTCAGATCCAGCTTGACTCATCCAAGTCCTGTGTCCTAAGGGTGCAGTGTCTTCAGCCGTAGATGCCTACCCACAACTGTAGAGCGGTAATCAAGGGCTGCCTTGATAATTCTGATCTAAAGAGAAGGGAAACCAATTAGCAGATAAATGGATGGACCTTGGAAAGATTATACTGAGTGAGATCATCCGGAGCCAGAAAGACAAACACCACATGTTCTCATCTGGTTCCTAGCTCCAGATCTTCAGATGAGAGTATGCAACATGGGGTAGCATTAGAAACCAGGAAACTATAAAGGGACTCTGATGAAACAACATCACCAAAAGCAAGTTGGGGAGGAAAGGGTTTATTTGGCTCACACTTCTGCATCACTGTTCATACTGAAGGAAGTCAGGACAGGAATTCAAACAGGGCGGAAACCTGGAAGCAGGAATAGATGCAGTGGCCATGGAGGGAAACTGCTTACTGACTTGCTCCTCCTGAGGTCTTGCTCACCCTGCTTTCTCAGAGAACCTAGGACCACCAGCCCAGGGACGGCACCACCCACCATGTGTTGGGCCCTCTCACATCGATCACTGATTTTAAAAAAGGCCCCATAGGCTTGCCTACAGCCAGACCTTACGGAGGCGTTTTCAAAACTGAGGTTCCCTCCTCTCAGATGACTTCAGCTTGTGTCAAGTTGACACAACACTAGCCAGCACAGGGGCCATGGGTAGGGGAGGGGGAGTTTGAGGAGGGGAGTAGTAGGATGCAGGTGCTGTGAAGTGAGAAACGGAAAAATGTGGAGAGGGCTGCAGCTGGGGAGGAGGGAGGTCGCGAACACAGAAGGAGAAAGAGGGACAAGGGACAAGTCACGCCAAGGTTGTCTGATAAAGACTCAAAGAACCAAATTATTTTATATTTACCTAAAATTATACGCATTACATCTAAGATATATGCGTATACATCTTAAAGGAAGTTAAGCCACTTGGGCTGACGATGCCTCCAACGAAAAGCACAGACTAACAAAAGCCCCACTCCCAAACATGAATCACAGTAGTCCAAGTGCCTCCCACCCCCCCAAAAAAAGCCAATATATATTTTCAATACTGAAAAATGAGGTGTGACACTATTAGGAAAAATTCCAAATAACTTACCTTGGCTGATTGTGAGAAAGCAGAAGACAGGCTGCTGCACTCCCAAGAGTCCTTTCCCGGGGAAGAGCGAGACTGGAGCAGAGCTTCCCGCCTTCCCTGAGTTGGTGAGTGAGTCGTTAACATCTTCCCAGTTCCAGGATCTGATGAGCCAGAGCTGAGGACTGCTGTGGCTTGTAGCATTTGAAGAAATGTAATTCTGCAGGAAGAGACATGGGAACCCCAAGCTTAAAGAAACATCGGGAGGCCCCTTTGCTCTAAGAAAGTAAAATGACAACCAGAAGCGCCTTGGCTGACCCTCTCTGTGCCAGGCTCTGCGCTGAGGCTGCTGACTGTCTGGTGTTTGCTTCTCCCTGGGACCACACAGAGGCATCATGCCATTTATTTTCTAGGTGTGTGCTCAGACATGAAACATGGCTTATAGAGAGTACATATCTGAGACGTGGCTCTTACTTGTTTTTAATAATTTTATAAAGGAAAACACATGTTCTCTAAGGACTGAAAGCTAAGTGAGCCTAATGTTTTGTAAACTGACCTCACATTACAAAGCAACCATTTATGCCTGTGTTATTAATAGCTGCTGTTCTGATACTTTTTAATGGATATTGTCAAGAGTGCTTCACCATTCCAGAGCTGACATGCCTTATTATGCGTGTATATTGTGTATAAAGTTTCATCCTGAAAGGCTCAGGGGTTGAGGATTTGATCCCTAGCTGGTGGATACAAGCATTGAGAAGTGATTGGATCAGAAGGATTCTGATCAGATTCAGTGGGTTATTCCAGTGACAGATTCACAATTTGAAGGTATTATTGGAAGATGATTGAAATTCAGAGGTGGAATGTAGTTGGAAGAAGTGGGCCACTAGTTGCGTGGAGTGTGACCTATAGAAATTTATTTTATTTTATTTTTTGGTTTTTCGAGACAGGGTTTCTCCATGTAGTTTTGGTGCCTGTCCTGGATCTCGCTAGACGAGGCTGGCCTTGAACTCACAGAGATCCGCCTGCCTCTCCCTTCTGAGTGCTGGGATTAAAGACGTGTGCCACCATGACCTGGCGTTTGAATCTTTTATACTTCACTTACCTGTATATTAGAACATTTTTGGTCCCTGACAAATTTCAGTACTTCCTATATTTTAACTTATATTTCGTTGAGCATTGGTAATACTGAAGATATATTTCATTTCAATAGTTTCATATTATCTCTTATGGATAGCACATCTGTATCCTTCGCTGCATTTGTTTTGTGGAGATTGTTAACGTATAGTAAACATTGATTCTATGTTGGTAATTCCTGTTGCAAATATTTCCTCTAAGTTTTCCAAACCTCAATTTTTAAAATGTATTTTATGTATATGAATGCTCTGTCTGCAATGTATGCCTGCATGCCAGAAGAGGGCATCAGATCCCTTTATGAATGGCTGTAAGCCACCATGTAGTTGCTGGGAATTGAACTCATGACCTCTGGAAGAGCAGCCAGTTCTCTTAACCTCTGAGCCATTCCTCCGTCCCATGAAACTTTGGTTATACCCAACTCATCTTTCGTGTACAAAGATTTTTACTTTGGGGTCATCAAAATCATGTTTTCCTTTACTGCCTTCTTATTGTGCTAAGATATCCTCCTATCAAGGGTTATAAAAAACATCTTCCATCAGATTGGTGAATACCCTGACTGTCATCATAGATAGAGCCTTCATCCAATGGCTGATGGAAGCAGATGCAGATATCCACAGCCATGCACCAGGCGGAGCTCCGGGAGTCCAGTCGAAGAAAGGGAAGACAGATTATATAAGCGAGGTGGGTCAAGATCATGATGGGGAAATCTACAGAGAGAGCTGAACCAAGCTCGTAGGAACTCATGAACTTTAGACTGACAGCTATGGAGTCTGCATTGGACCGGATAGGCCCTCTGTATTTGGGAGACAGTTGTGTAGCTTGGTGTTTTTGAGGGGCCCCTGGCAGTGGGATCAGGATCTATGCCTGGTGCATGAGCTGTCTTTCTGGAGCCCATTGCCTATGGTCTGATGCCTTGCTCACCCTTGACGCAGCGGGGAGGGGCTTGGTCCTGCCTCAACTGAATGTACCAGGCTTTGCTGACTCCCCATGGGAGAACTTACCCTTTTGGAGGAGGGGATGGGTTGGGCAAGAGGCTGGGAGGAGTGGAAGGAGGGAGAAGAGGGGAATCTGTGGTTGGTATGTAAAATATAAAAATATTATAAATAAAAAATTTAAAAAAATCTTCTTGGACTTTAGCTTTATTTTTCCATCTCTGACTCTGATTTAGCTAAGGCATCTGCTTATTATAGGGAGTAATTCAGATTAGAAGTTGGGGTTGACTCATCTGTTTGGGGTCTAGCTCCCTATCTAGGATGTGTCTGCTCTAAGGAGTAGGCCAGATTAGAAGTTGGGTTTGACTCATCTGTCTGATCCCTATCTCCACTTTCTTCACCCTCTCTGCTGCAGACAGTCCTGAAGGCTCCCTTCTCTGGGACCATTCTTTCATTCCTGCAGTAGAACCCCAGAGTCAAGCATGTGTAACACACAGACACACAGACACACAGACACACAGACACAGACACACACAGATAGATAGATAGATAGATAGAGAGAGACAGATAGACAGACAGACAGCAGACACATACACACACACACACACACACACACACACACACACACACACACACACACAGAGAGAGAGAGAGAGAGAGAGAGAGAGAGAGAGAGAGAGAGACACACACACGCATGCGCACACACACATATGTGCGCGTGTGTGTGTGGTGGTGTGGGGGGCAGGCATCATTGTTTTACCTGTTGGGATAAGATCAGAGCTTGTAATCCGACCCAGCATGTGTTGGTTATAGTTTTCAAGAGCAGCTTGGAGGAGGTATTCACTGCCCACTGACCAAAGACCTTTCTTGGTCATCCTGGAGCTTGAGTCAAATGAGAGGATTGCACTATAAATAGCTCCTTGGTATGTATGGAATTTTTCTTTCTTATTGTGTCTGAAACACCATGGTGATTTCTCCCAGTGTTTGTGGTTTCAGGTGCTAGATGAAGTGTTTCTCAATTTTAAGTGCCCTAAGATAAGCTACCTGCCACAGTCAATAAGAGGCAAACTCCCCAACCCCATTCCAGATGCAGTAGATCTGCTAGAGTGTGTGAGACTCTGTTCTTACTCATTTCACAGATATTACATGAGTGTTCAGGACACCCCCATAGGGTCATGGACACAGAATGGTGAGACACATACTTCATGCTCTATTGGAGGTCAGAGTTGATATGAAGCAGAAAAATAGCGCTGCTGGGTGAGATGATTCAGCTCATAAAGGTGCTTGCATCCAAGTTTGATGACCCAAGTTCAATCCCAAGTACTCACATGGTGAGAGGAGAGAACGGACTCCATCAAGTTGCCCTCTGTGCATTGGGCACCCCCCTTTACACAAATAGGTAAGTGTAATAAAAACATTTTAAAGATGCAAATAAATAAACAACCTTTCTTGGGTGCCAAGACATCCATAAGGCAAGGCGTGGCTCCGACAAGAGTTGGGATGGAAGAAGAAGCCATGGCATTGACCAGATGAAAGGAAACAGGGAAAGCTGGTCTCTTTGTTCCTTCCTGGCTTCCAGCCTCTGCCCCACTAACCTGATAAGAGCTGAGAGGACAGTTAAAATGGATAATTACTTTCACAGGAGCTCAGGATGTACCTGCACTGCCATTGCCACACTTTAATTCCAATTTTTACTGTCCCCTTAATGAAATTGCTTAAGGCTCCGAGCCCTGCAGGGCTCTGTTCTCAGATGGTAAACACATAAAACATTTCCTGTTAAATAAACTAACTTGCATGTTCTTGCCTTTCTAAAGGAGGGGAGTTACCACACTCTTAAAATGGCAAAGGTCTTGATCAATAACTCTACGTTCAAAGAGAAGAGATGAAAACCAACATTACCTATCCACTGAAAAGCACCATTTGCTTAAAGTCAGCGGCCCCTTTCCTGGACGTAATAAGGCTTATCTTTTATGAGAGAATGAAGGAGCCATAGTGGAGGCTTGTGCTCAAGATCGAGTCTAACACAGACCAAAACCACAACATGCATGCTCTACACATTTGTTGAATGCATGTTTCCTTGAGCAAATTGATTAACAGAGATTTAGTAAAGATGTAGTCATCTGCTTGAATGAGAACCAAGATTTAGGGGATGGTCTCTGTGGTATTGTGAGAGGCCATCCGACCAGCCACAGCAACCTTTTTATGTACAAGCCCTGTGCATGTCACCTGGCTGGGTAAGAGTAAAACAGGGTGTTTGGGAAACACCCACTAATCTTAGGAACTTGTTCCCTGGGGGGAGAGAGGCACAAAATTATAACTAATATAAAACACACAGCTATTGGCTTTAACAATATCAATAGATCACCCATGTATGATGGTATTTACCAACTCCCTTGTCCCAGTGAAATGACTGAAAAATTCTGTGATTGAAAAACCTATTGCAATAGCATTTCAAGTGAAAAATGTCCTATGGTGTGTATGGTAGAGCAACGTTTCATCACTAATAACTTTCATTTCTTTCATCCTTGTCTTTGCGCCATGGCTGCTGTGCTTTTTTTCTTTTACAAATATTCCCCATCATACACTTTTTGTTACTTTGAGAGTAGAGAGGATAGCAGGGTCCAAGTGGAAATGGGAATGGGAGGCTCTTTAGGGATGGGGGAAGGAGGTAAACACAAAAGAAGAAGGAGGGTAAAATAAAATAAGGATGTCTACCAAAGTCACAAGTGATCATATTATTAACAATCTAAAAACATAATGCATGTAAATCTGTGTATAAATATACATACATAGTTTAAATTTGGGCTGACAATGCTCCATCTAAGAGACAAAGACCACTAACAACATCTCCGATACCAGACATGAGAAGCCCTCCTTTGAGTTGCTGGTCAGGGCTGTCCAAGAGAACCCCCAAACAAACAGCCTATTATTGTTGTTGCCCTTGGTTACTCCCCAAGATGTGGAAGAGAGCATGCACTTCAGGAACAGGATCTAGAGGCCCCTGAGCTGGAACTTACCTGAATGCCTCCTTCCTGAGGACTCGCTTTCATGGTGCTACAAGACACCGTGCAAGCTTCCAAGGAGGGAGTCGACCAACAGCCCTCACCCAGCTGTGATGCCTATGAACCACATCAGTGACCATCACGGGACTCTAAGGGTGAAGTAGTGGCATGCATCCCCTGGCTACTCCCTAGTGGGACTTAAGACCCGCTGAACAACCCGGGGAAGCATTCCACTTCGGCCCTGGATAAAAATGACTGCTTGAGTTTACCAAGGCTTGTGATGACAAAACGTCCAGCAGAGCCTGTGTGAAATTGCTATGGCTAGAATAGTGCCCTTTGGTGCCAGAGCTATCCTTCAGATGCAAGCAGCTGGAGCTGTGGTGCAACCTCTTCAAAGTGTTTGCGTTGTTCAAAGCAGTTTAGCTTCCAGGAAGGCAGCCTGCCTGACTTTTCGGCTCATACTTTGTTGCTGGTGTTAGCCAAGGTGCCAGGAAGGGTGTGTCAGCTCTCAGGGAGTTAAATTGCTCTAGCTCCCCCAAACCTTATTTTATTTAAATAAAAACAAACATTAAAAGGGATGCTTACAACAGAGGCCTGCCTTTAATACTGATACTTTTATTCTTAGCTAAAGACCCTTGGAGGAGAGTTGGGTCATTTTATCTGTTTCATGGCAACTTGAGAAGAAAAGGTTTATTTGGCTCACAGCTTTGGGGGTTGAAAGCCTAAACAGTGTGGTGCTGGTTTTAGTTGAGGACTCACTCCGGCTGCATCACGTGATGACAGATGGGACTGTGGTGAAAGCCTGTATGAGAAGAATCAAATGGTGAATTAGGAAGCTGGAGAGAGTAAGAAGGGGCCTGTGTTGACATTTTGTAACAATCCTCATGAGAACTGACCAGCGGTTGCAATTTCTTACAAAGGCAATGCTTCGGATGACTTAGTCACCTCTCAACAGGCTCTACTTTTTAAACGTTCCAACACTTACAGCACGGATGAAGCTTCTGAATAACGACCTCTTCAACACAATTAGTATCCGAACCACAGTGCAGAAACATTGGTTTTTCTTGCTGTTTCCATCCAATTGGCTCTACTAAAAAGAACCTCGGTGGTAAGCTCTATCACTCCCATGAACTTAGGCCATGCCATTTCTCTTGCGTTAATGCTTCCAGTGGGCATGGTATCAGCAGGGCTGTCTGCACAGAAGATTTTGAGCACGGGCAGATGTTGTAGACAGCTGCTTGATCAGCCCGAGTGAGAAACCATAGCACAGGATAAGAATGGCTGCCTGGAGACTGCAGTTGAGTTTCCCAATGTTTTCTAATAACCAACCGAAGTTATGAAACTTGAGCTCAGTGTTTGAAGAGTAACTTCCTCCCAGGAACTGCCTTCGCAACTGGGTTTGGGCCCCAGCCAGCTTTCTGAGTCAACTGAATCCTGCCAGAAGCATCAGGATTCCTGGTCAGGGGAGTTAGAAGAGGGCCTTGTAGGAGGGCAGGACTGTGACACAGCATCTCGGGGATCCTCCAGAAGGGACACTCTGTACCTATGTGGCACACTGACGGACTTCCTGAGGACATCAAGGGTTTGAGAAGCTAGACTCTGAGGAGCTCTGCTGCTGTCTCAGGAAAGTAAGTTCCATGCACTGACTCACTTCCACACTTCAGAAGACACTTTCTGTGAGTATTCAGAAAGAAAATGGAGGCTAGACATCATGCTCTAATGACTTACATGAACAGTGTCTAGGATAAAGTCTCCCCTGACTCCTCTGGGTTGGTTGTCTCCGCCTTTATGGTTGGTTGGTTTTCCAAAGGGGTGGCCCAATTCAGGTGCAGTCATCTCAACCCCTTGTGCAAAATCCTCTTAGTTCCTTTTAGTGAAAGATCTGGAAGTTCTGAATGGTGAAGACTGAGCTCTGGAAGGTCTTGACACAAGCTGTTATGGCTTCTCCACTCAGGTCACACTGCTTTGACAAGTTGTGAAAGGTCAGAGTAGTTCAACTGATCTCAACATGGCTGATGATGCATTAAGGCCTTTTCCTCCAGTACCTAAGACTGTAGTTGGTAGTTATTTAAGAAAAGATTGCAATGGCTATGGATGCCTCATAAAAGGGGAAGGATTACTGTGCACTTGGGTGGAATACTAGTTTTTGGTTTTGTTCTGCTGTTTAGCTCTGTGGCCATGGCTGAAGCCTCAGAGACTCTGAATCTCAGTTCCTTGACATCAGGATTCAGATATTGCATCTGTGACAGGAGGCAGGAGCAAGGAAGACCTTGCAAAGATCAGAGTTCACTAAAACAAAGCCCAGTTTAGTAGAATCTGGTCCATTGATGGAGTTGTGTATCACTCTTTGGTTCCCAGTAGTTCTAGAGAAGAAGACACTTGTTTTAGACCCAGAAGTATAGTAAATAATGACTGCATGATTCCTTGAGTAGCATGATGGGACATCTTCACAGAAGCCAGCCTACTAGCTCACTTGACACAATCATAAATTGAATGAAATACAGTTTACAGTGCAATCTGATATTAAGGGTCAACAGTTAAGAACTGGTAGCATAGTTAAGGAAGTGCTCTCAAAGCAGGTGTGATTGTATTGCCCTACACATACTAACCAGTCTTATGTACTACATGAATGAAACCATCTTTCTAAATGAAGTCCAGTATATAGAGAAATTTGGAGTCATCATGAAAAACTCAATGGATTTCATGAGGTAAAATTCTGTGAGTATTTCTATGCATACACTGTATTGCTGAGGGCTACTGAAGTGGTTTCCAGTTTGAATTTATTAATGTAGAACAGCTGTCAATGTTCTTGCATGTCTTTTGTGATAAGCTCTGTTACACTCTTATATTGATCGTAATCAGGAGTGAAATTAGTAAGCCATAGGCTGTAATCATATTCTCCATTATTCATCCCTCAGAATGGTTTTATGGATATGTGTGCTCATCAAGAATGCTGGAGAGTTCTAGATGCCCGCTGAGTCTTCATCAACCCAGCATCTGGTTTTACATTATAACTCTCTGGTAGACAGAGGTGTCCTGATATTTCATTCTAGCTGAGTTACATTTGCTTTATGGCTAATGAAGTTGAAGTAGTTAAGTTTTTGTTCCAATATTTGTTGGTGGTCTTTCAAATGTTCTTTTTTTTTAAGTGTCTGTTCTATACTTTGTGCATATCTCTGTTGAGCTATCCAGACCTTTCTTATTGATTTTCAGGCATTTTAAATATACTGTGGATAAGAAAAGCCTACCAAGGGTGTGATGGATGTTTCATTTTGATGTTTCAAAGGACAGGATGACTCTCTTATAAGCATCTAAAGTAGTTGGTGACTTCGAATTGAAGGTTATGTTCATTTGTAATATCGAGTGTCTTAGGGTCTGTTAGAACTACTCTCCCTGCTCTGTATACATGCAACAATAAAGCACACACAAACGACACATATCGGTTAAGTTCACCTTTCTTTGGGTGGTGGTGGTGATTAAATCTAGGGCTTTTGCACAAGCTAGATGAGTTCTCTACCAGTGACTAATGCCGAAATCTGGTTCAGGTAGTTTCTTTTTAAAGTAACATTGTTAGGGCTACAATGATGGTTCGGTAGATAAAGTGCTATTGATACAAGCATGAAGTCTGGAGTTGGGATCCACAGAACTCTTGTAAAAACTAGGCAGGCATGGTGGCTGCCAGTGACTCAGCCCTTTGGAGGTAGAGGCAAGGAATCTCTGAGGTCTCTGACTAACTAGATGATGCAGAAATGGTTAGCTTGGGTTCAGCAAGAGACCTTGCAGTAGTAATAAAGACACCTACTGCCAATTTTGGGTCTCCTCATGAACATGCATGTATGTTGTACATGTGTTGTGGAATATTATTTTAACTATGTAAAGATGTATTACATTTATTTGTGCTACAGAATATTACCTTAACTGTGTAAAGGTGTGTTACATCTGTTTCTGTTGCCTTTGTTAATGATGTAAAGATGTGTTACATTTGTTTATGCTGCATTTGTTTAACTATGTAAGGATGTGTTGCATTTGTTTCATCTTGCCTGCCTAAGGTACCTGATTGGTCTAATAAAAAGCTAAAAGGCCAATAGCTAGGCAGGAGAGGGATAGGCAGGGCTGGCAGGCAAAGAAAATAAATAGGAGGAGGAATCTAGGCTTGAGAAGAAGAGAGAAGGAGAAGAGAATGAGGGGAAAATCAGGAGAAAGAGGGGGACACACCCGGGCCCAGAAGCCAGGCAGCTGCCTGCCAACCAGACATAAAAGACAGCAGGAAAGTGAGACATACAGAAAGAAAGGTAAAAAGCCCCTAGGCAAAGCATAGATGAAGAGAAGCCGACTAAAATAAGAGCTAAAATAAGGTCAAGAATTTCTAACTAATAAGAAGTCTCCATGTCACCATTCACTAATTCCTCAATGAAATCTTTGGGAAGCTTCTTGTTAATAGATGTTGAACACATGGGTTGTATTTAGAGGTGACATGTGACTGTCAGGGAATATGTGTCATTCTATGTGAAGAGCTGCTTTGTGTACATGCTTAGCATGATTTGGAGATTGACAAGATTTTTCTACCTAGTGGTATACGCCCACCGCCGTTGTATGTGATAGTCACAGGACAACTTTCAAGAGTTGGTTGTCTCCTTTCACCATGGGTCCCAGGAATTGAACCAAGACCATTAGGCTTGCACAGAAAGCATTTTTTAACCTGCTGAGTTATCTTACCACCCCTTGATTTTCGAACTGACAATTTTTAAAGCTTAGCAGTGGGGGTATGTAGAATCTTTCATAGAAGAAGAGTTTTTATTTAGCCAAGTAATAGCAGTCAATTCCCTGATATCCTGAAATATAGACACACACACACACACACATACACACACACACACACACAATTATATACACAAACATAGATACAGATAACACTCATCCATACACACAAAACTACACACACATACACTCTTATATACATATAGTTATACTAAAAACACACACTCATACTGCATACTCACAGATGCACACATAATGTACACTTGCATATATACAAAATCACACAAACATCTCTTCATATACATGTAGTTACACACACTCACATATATCACATATATAACTATATACATATTATATACATACTCACACACAACCACAAACACACAAACACGGGCACATACACACTCATATATACAAATACACACATAGTCACATACAATACACACATACAATCTCTCTCACACACACAAACTTCTGCCACCATTTCCTTTATTTACATGTATTTCATGTGAATATGATATAGCTAGAAACATACCTATATAAGCATATTCAGAGGATATATATGTATAATTTCTTTTGTATAAAATTCTAGAAAATGCAAATTATCCAAGAGTAACAGAAAGGCAGATAGACATTGGCCTGGGAAAGGTAGATGAGATGAGTTGCCATGGAGCTGGAGAAAAGTTTAATGTGGTGTACATAGTTACAGAATGGAGGGGTCATTCTTCTGAGAGGGTGGAAGTCCTTCATAACTGTTGAGGGGAAAGTGATTTGGTCTTATCTCATGGAACATTTGTATGGGATCCGGATAGATATGTGGGCAATTCATTATCTTGTTAGATTAAATTCGTAAATTATTCAGCTCCAGACAGGCTATGCTCATAAGCCATCAGTGAGTCACTAGGAGTCAGGCTCCACACAGCTGATTAAGACATTGTTGGTCACGAGGGACCAAGTGTTCTTGGCCTGGTTATCAAAGTGTAGAGATCTGGCTTTTTGTTTCAGCCTTCTGTTTTCCTATTTACCCCTGACAGCTCAGCAAAATCATGGCATTGACAGGTGACAATGGCCTGTCTCTGAAGGTGCTTCAGAGCTGAGTAGAGGCACCAAAGGGTTCCTAGTTGGCATTGATGATCCACCATAGGGTCATAGGATTATAAGGCCTAGAAGGCTCTGGAGGAGTTTTTGGAGAGGAGAAGTAGTACTCTCATGAGAGACCAAAGCTATATTGATACCATTTGGAAACTTCTTGATGGCAAGAGATGGATACAAATTCTGATAATTGTTGATATCCCTGAGGCACACAATGGCCTGTAATCTGGAAGATATCAATTATTCAGGAGGTTAAGAAAGCAAGGACCACAATCATAGAGCAGAATTCAAAAATCAAGAAAGGATCTATGGTATCCCATTGACATATATAACAGTTGGTATTTTTTTACTAGAAGATCCTGCAGAAGTTTGGTCCAGTTTGATCCAATATAAGATGTGATATCTCAGCATCTGGCCTGGGAGAGATGGACCATTGTCTTTTCACATAACATTTGAAAATTTAATCTATTGGATTTGGGAAGAAACAAACTTGATCAGCCATTGAAGGAGGAAGGGACCAAGACTGGTTTGCATTCATTTTACTACAGGGATAAGAGTTGACCTGTCTATTCAAACAATGACTGGAAGAACAGATTGCCAGGCGTAGCATGAAGTTCTACCCACTAGGGATGGCGAGAGCCTACTGTGCCAGTGAAGTGGAGAATTTGGGTCTTCTTTTTTTCTGGAAGTCCCTCTGAGGTAGGAGAGAGTCAAGATAAGAGAGAGATAATAGGTGTGCATCAGCTGCCCGGTGATGCACTGGGGGTCCTTTGGGTCCTGTGAATTGTCATAGGAGTTAAAAGTTGTGTTTAAGGAGTAGGGCAATGTACAAGCAATACAGGCTGAGCCTGGGGATGAACGAAACAGACCTACTGTGATGGAGATTTCTTTTCTAGTAACAATGGAAGAGACATTAAATAGAGAATCAGATTTTTATTTTCTCAGAGCTCAATGAATTAGTTTTGATAAAAGACCAGAACACCTTGAAAAGAATTTTTTAACCATTAAGAAAAGATTAGCTGATGAGGCATGGGTAGGGATGGACATAAGTGCTATCAAGACATCTACCATTTGGATCATTCTAAAATCATGGGTTATGGATCACGGGTCCCAGATTTACTCATCTGAAGTTGACCTTTGGGTTCTCTTGTATCTCACCTTGTGTTCTTTCTGGAAAATAAGGTTTTATAGCATGCACCCTGTCTTAGTTAGGGTTCCTGTTGCCGTGAAGAGATACCATGATTACAGCAACTCTTATAAAGGAAAACATTTAACCGGGAGCTCGCTTGAGATTTAGTCCATTATCATCATGGCGGGGAGCATGGTGGCGTGCAGGCAGACATGGTGATGAAGAAGTAGCTGAGAGTCCTTTATCTTGCAGGCAACAGGAAGTGAACTGAGGCAATGAGCAGTATCCTGAGCATAGGAAACTTCAAAGCCCACCCCCACAGTAATACAGTTCCTCCAACAAGGCCATACCTCCCAATAGTGCCACTCCCTATGAGCTTGTGAGGGCTAATTACATTCAAACTACCACACAGCCGAACTAAGTTACCACTGGAGAATTTAATAAGACCATATAAGGTCCCTTGCAAACTGGCTAAAGCAGGCTGTGTGAATGACTTTCTCTGTCAGTCTTTTGGAGCACCAGGTCCCCAGATGAACAAAGCAGGATGGGAATCCTGCTCAGGCATGGATAGGATTTAGTTTTGTGATATTTCTAATTATCTTGCTTGTTGGGTGTTTGAGAGAATGGAAATGGAAAAACACCCCCTCCTTTTTTGTCAGGCTGCTTGAGACTCATTGGGTATCATACTTAAGAATCTAGGAGGAACTCCTCGGTGTTTTAAATTTTTATCTCTACTAGCTGTCCCATCGGCGGGGATAAGTCAGTTTCTGGCTAACTATGTGGTTCCCATTCAAAGCACATGGGCCATTTCCCCTTCTAATGATTGTCTGTTTTGTAGGATGTATCAAAGCCCAGTTTCTGGGGGCTCCAAGGCCTCTTTGCCAAGAGGAGAGGAGATTCATCATTTCCTGACCCTGGAGAGCAAGGGCCAAAATGTTATCTGACAACCTCTTTGTCTTAGGTTTCCTCGCTTTGGTTGATGGACATACAGAAAATGTGTAATCTCTAGACAGGCCTTTGGTTAAAAATATATATATATATATTTTTGAAATAAATCCTGATGTTGCTGTGACTCAGGTGCCTTAACAATTGAAAGCCTTAGCAGAAAACGTTAGTAATTATTTTGATAGCACATAAACTCTGTGTTTTTTTTTTTTTTAAAGCCAGTTCTTATAAATGTTACTAGGAACAGATCAGTATCTTAAGAGAACCTCATTGTTTTATTTTACTTTTTTCATTACAAGTTTTGGTTCTTTGAGAATTCATACACGTTTTCAGTGAAATATGCTCATGTCTACCACCTAGACTTCCCCCTCCATCTCTCTCTCAGTTAGTGTTGTCCATATTTGCATGGATGTGAGGCCATCCACTAGCACATGGGCAAACATACCAATGGCCTTATCCTCAGAGAAGGATAATTGTCTCTCCCCCAGGAGCTATTAACTGCCAATAGCTCCTCAGTAAGGGGCGGGCGCTAGAGAGCACCTCCCACCTACGGAGAGAGAACCTCCCACCTTCGGAGAGAGCACCTCCCACCTTCGGAGAGAGCGCCTCCCACCTACGGAGAGAGCACCTCCCACCTATGGTAGCATTTATGCCAGCTCTCTCTTGTGTGGGTCTTGTATGGTCACTGAGCTCCTCCTCATCTTCCTTCCATTCTTCCTGCCTCCTCTTGCACAATGTTCCTGGAGCCTTGGTGTATGGATTGGGGGTAGTTCCTGAAGACGTTCCATTTAGGGCTAGGCTTTGGAGTCCCTTATTCTCAGCATTATGATCAGTTAACCTCATTGTTTTAAGCATAGGACTGCATTTGAGTTTCATAACAGTGTTCTGAATTTTGACCTTTGGAATGCTAACAACATAATCGTTATACACATACCTGCTTTGAGATTTACCTTTTGCAAACACCCTGTGACTTACTGGGATCTTCTGTTATGTGCCTAAGAATTTTGTTTTGTTTTTGTTTCTCATCTCTTCTCAATTTGGAGAAATCTGATAATTTTATCTTATATCAAAACCTTACTTTACCATGTAAAAATTTTTCTTATGCAAACAAACAAACAAATCCTCCTCTACCACCACCACCACCACAACCACCACCACCACCACCAACCACCACCACCACCAACCACCACCACCACCAGCAGCACCAACAAACAAAACAAAACAAAAAAAAAAAAGAGAGAGAAAAGATTTCTTACTTTCCTTCTTACTTACTTACTTACTGGTCCTATCTAGCAAAAGAATTGAATCTAATTTGTTCTGCTATAATGTAACAAGCTAAGATTGCTTGATTACATGTCAACTACAGGGTTTTATTTGCTGTCAGTCTTAGGTGAACTTTATGGTTGCTTTGATTTTTTTTTTTAAGGTTCTTTTCCAAATTGTCTTTCTTGGTCTTATGAGTCTAAGTTATCGATTGAGATTGAGAAATGGCCCAAATGAGAAGACTTGTAATGATTTTAGATGTCCAGGGAGAAAAGGCACATAGAATTCAAGGTCTTTATGTGCTAACCTTTAACTGTAGCTTGGGTAACAAGGACATATGTTTTCTAGAGGAGCTGGAGGAGGGAGCAAATGATTACTCTTCCTTTTATAATATCCTTTACTCAAAGTGTCAACAGAAAACAACCAACCAACCAGCAACAACAACAACAACAACAAGACGCTGTTCTGGTTTGGGATTATGTAAGAGTCAGTATTGTAAAAGAAAATATATTGGTTTTTTTTTTGAGGGTTTAGGGATTAAATTTAGAGAAAGCCCCCCACCTTTGTCCTTATGTGCGTGCGTGCGTGCGTGTGTGCATGCATGTATGTGCACGTGTGTGTGTGTGTGTGTGTGTGTGTATGTGTTATTCTTCAGAAACTATCCACATTTTTCAGTTTATTATTATTATTATTATTATTATTTGTCTTTTTGAGATGGCTCTCTCATTGGTCTGAAGCTTGTAAAGTTTGCTGGGCTGGCTGGGTAGTGAGCCTTGGTGGTCTGCCAGTCTGTGCCTCTCACTAGGATTATAAGTGTATGCCACCACATCTGCCTTTTTTTTTTCTTCAAGATTTATTAAATTTTATTTTATGGGTTGGATGTCTTGTCTACATGAGCATGCAGTGCCTGGGGAGGCCAGAAAGGATGTCAGATCCCCTGGAATTGGAGTGATGGTTTTGAGCTGTCACATGGGTACTGAGAACCAAACCCTGCTCCTCTGCAAGAGTTACCAGTGCTCTTAATCACTGAGCCATCTCTCCAACCTCAAACACCTGCCTTTTTCATGTGGCTTTTGAAGATTGAACTGCGATCTTTATGCTGGCAAGGCAAACACTTTCCCAACTAGGCCAAAATTAGAGCACATTTTGAGACTACTTCCCAAAGGCAAGTTGGCCATGATGGACAGTGTGTGACCCATTTTGGGTTGACTAGTGCACTGTCTGAAGGCATTCCCAATGGGCAATGGACCTTTCATTTATTCCCCAATAGAACAGAGGCAATGCCCTACGCCGGGGAATCCCCCTTGAGTAGAGAGCCCCATGTCTGTGAAAGTGAAACCTGTTTTCAGTCTGGTACCACTCACAGCACCACTGGACCCAAATGGTGGCAGGTTATGCCAGACCAACCCTGAGGTCACAAACTGAAACATGACCACAGACTAGACATGAGGGCAAGGAAAGGCTTACTGTCCAGGGAGAAGCAAACTCCCTGTTGCCATTAAATTTCTCAAATGAGGACACCTGACTGTTCAGGGGAGCAGCTGGCACACAAACTCTGGGTACAGATGCTCTGTTCCCTCCCGCTGAGGAACTGCAGCCACAAAGTGTGAGCGGGGAGTGGGCGGGGAGACAGAAGCACCACTGCTCAGAAACAAACACTAGCAAGGCCAAGGGAGGTGAGGAAGGGGGTTGCCATTCACAGCTAGCTCACTGAGGGCCCCCAAGTCAGAAGGAACAGGGTGAGAAGTGAAATACCAATCCTGTGAGCTGAAGTAGGCCAGCTGAGGGATGTTGATTGACATCACTACATCCCATCTCACAGGGAGTTGTCAGCGACTAAAGCTGTGGTGTGACCCCATCTGCATACACCAACTAATGTGTTTGTGTGAAATTACCTGTAGTTACTCCCATTGCCCCGACAGCCTTATGTTTCAGGCTCCGTGGAGTCCATTCCATTTTCAGCTCTAAGAGGTATGTGGAGCCGAAAGAAAGTCCCTCGTCATCATCCCAGTCAGGCCCTGGTAGTTTCTGCTGGTGAGGCAGGAGCCCATGGAAGAGTTGGGAACATGGGGAAAGAACTGACTACATGGGCACCACACGGAAGCCCCGGGAGGGAAAGAGTATCTCATGGAGGAGATATCGTCCCCCTTACCTCATACTATGGTGGTGTCAATGGAGACCAAGCAAGGAACCGTAACCCTCTTTGCGCTGCTGAGCCAAAGTCCTTAGATACCGAATTGTCACCATCAGTGAACACTACTTTGAAAGTCTCTGCCAGCTTCGGTGCTGCCCCCTTTTGCACCAGAAAAGCAGAAGAATAGAACCATGAGACCATGTGCCCATCCTTCAAAATGGCAGCAAGAGCAGCCCCATTCACACGGTCCAATGCAGTGCCCATGACCTCATTTTTCTCTGGGGCTTGGGTGTGAGCCCACCATGGCTGTAGCAGGACAGAAGGGCGGTTATGTCTACACTCTCTTCCTACCCCCATACCCCAGTGCTCAATGGATGCCAGCCACATTGTTTGTTCTCTCCCCTCCCCTCAGTTTGAGCCAGGGTTTGTCATGGGCTCCGTAGGAAGGGTGGTGAGTGGCAGGAAGCCAGGGGAAGTCAGGCCCCAAGGGAAAGTGATAGTGGTTCCCCAGTTCCTTGTCTCACAATCTTGAAAAATGATGAGCTGTGATAGTAGAAGGGAAAGCAGATCTTACTGGGTGGAGAAGCAGCTCCCCACGGCAAGGAAGGGGACTCAAAAGTGTCTGCCAGCCTGGCCTCCTTGGCTGGGTACTTTTACACCCAATATATGAGTCCAAGTGGCTCGTGTCTGTATGTACGCCAGAGACTGAGTTGAAAGGCTTCAGCTTGGCTCAACTGAATGGGTCTAGGGACTTCGGCTGGGGAGAGATAAGGTAGGAGAGCAGAGCCCCAGGGAAACCTGCCAGTGGGAGAAAAACTCACCCAGAGTTTCAAGAAGATGAAGAAACAGGAAGGGAGGCCAGCAAGGGCTATCCCCAGCCATTATTAAAGATGGTCAGCCATCACCTTGATAAGTCAGGCCTTTTAAAACGTGCAGCTGCCAGGGCTGAGAGATGCCTCAGTACTTAAGAGTGCTTGCTGTTTTTGCAGAGAATCTAAGTTCAGTTCCCAGGGCCCACCCAGGGTGGGTGTCACAACCACTTATAATCTAGCTCTAGGGGACCTGATGCTCTCTTCTGGCCTCCATGTGTGTGCACACTCACATAAAAAAAATAACATTAAGATTAAAATGAAAGTAAGTTTATAATGGAGAGGGTGCCTGAACTTACCTTCCCCTATAATTAAATTAGTGACTACCTTAATTGTCATCATAGAACTTACATCCAGTAACTGATAGGAGCAGATGCAGTGATCCACAACCAAGCTCTGGGCTGAACTCCTAGACTTCTGTTGAAGAGGGGGAGGAGGGAATCACAGGAGCAAGTGAGGTCAAGATCCTGATGGGAAAAACCACAGAGACAGCTGACCCAAGCTGGTGAGAGCTCATGGACTTTGGCCTGTCAGCTGAGGAACATGCATGGGACTGAAGTAGACCCTCTGAATGTGGGTGACAGTTATGTGGCTAGATCTGTTTGGGAAGCCCCTGGCATAGGGATCAGGACTTATCCCAGGTGCATGAAATGGATTTTTGGAACACATTCCCTAGGGTGGGATACCTTGCTCAGCTTTGACACAGGGGGTAGGGGCTTGGTCCTGACTCAACTTAGTATGCCAGACTTTGTTGACTCCTCAAGGGAGGTCTTACCCTCTCTGAGGAGTGGATGGGGGGGGGGGGGGGGAGGGGAGAAGGGGGAGGGGGGGAGGGGGGAACTGGGATTGGTATGTAAAATTAAAAACTTTTTTAAAATAAAAAAGATTAAAATGAAATAAAATTTACAGCTTCTGAATTAAACTTGCAACTTTTGAGCTAAATTTGCAGGTTTTGAGTTCAGGTTCTGCACTCACTGTTTGTATAGAGTTCGTGATGATCTGTTTTTTCCGGTTTGTAGCTGTTCCCTTCTGATAAACTGAGCGTGCTGGTTGGATGACTAAAATAATCCAGGGAGAAGGAACTTTAATTGATGAATTGCTTTCATCTGTTGGCTCGTAGGCAAGACCACCGAGCATTCTTTCTTTCTTTCTTTCTTTCTTTCTTTCTTTCTTTCTTTCTTTCTTTCTTTCTTTCTTTCTTTCTTTCTTTTTGGTTTTTTGAGACAGGGTTTCTCTGTGTTGTTTTGGTGCCTTTCCTTGATCTCGCTCTGTAGACCAGACTGGCCTCGAACTCACAAAGATCCACCTGGCTCTGCCTCCCGAGTGCTGGGATTAAAGGCGTGCACCACCACCGGCTGGCACATTTTCTTGATTAATGATTGATGTGGGAGGGCTCAGGCCACCTTAGGTGGTGCCAATCCTGGGCAGGTGGTCCTGGGTTGTATGAGAAAGCGGGCTGTGCAAGTCATGGGAGCAAGCCAGTAAGCAGCTTTGCTCCGTGGTCTCTGCTTCAGTTTCTGCCTACAGGTTCCTGCCCTGCTTGAGTTCCTGCCCTGACTTCCCTTAGTGAATTGTAAACTGTAAGATAAATCACCGCTTTCTTCCCAGGTTGCTTTTTGTGATGGTGTTTATCACACCAACAGAAAGCAAATTAGGACACTCATGGCTTCTGCCAGTGTAGACCTCATTAAGGTATTTATGATTCCTCACACCCCAGGAACCCACATAGCACCTTCCAGCACTGTGAAAGCTAGCCTGCAGGAAGAAAGCATCCAAGTCAGGTACAGCTTGAGTTCTCCATATCCCATGATCACTTACTATGCTGGTCCAAGAGTGTATAGTAAGTCTTTCCCAGCCATGAACCTCGTGAGCTACAGTAATGTCCAGCCTGACAAGACATGTGCCCATTAGACAATAGTGGCATGAACGTTATAGGGGTAACCAGTGGCTTTCTGATTGAATTTAAGGCTTCTTTTTTCTTTTTTGTAAACTTGGTCAAGAATCTGTGGCTGTGATTATGAAGCCCAGAACCCTCAATAGAACATGTCTACCACCCCTACCTCTGCAAGGCTCAGTGACCATCTTGGAAGAGAGGGAAGATAAAATGTAAGAGCCTGAGGTTAGGGAGAAGTGCTGAAAAGAAAATGTCTTCTAGACACGATGCCACCATTGCATGCATGGACTCACTGCAGCTGTGGTCACTTGCACAAGATTGGGCCTGTCAGCATTTTGTCATAGGATGGGAAGGACTTATAAGGCTCTAACCTTCCTTGAGGCACCACTGACAGTCTGTGTTGAGTGGAGAAAATGTGTCTTTCTTCAGTGTTACACCCAGTGATAAGTCGGAAAAGCCTCTTACCCAAGGGACTTGGCCCTGCCCCAACTTGGTATGGCAGCCTGTGTTGACTATCCGATGGAGACCTTACCCTTTATGAGGAGTGAATGGGGGTGGGATGGGGGAGG
>CABHPP010148392.1:0-10912 GCA_902168425.1 Peromyscus attwateri
AAACTGTGATTAATAAAGCTATGTCTGCCTATTAACATGCCACTTAGGTTGTTCAGTGAATGTGAGTAAATGAGACATAGTACTAAAACAGATTAGAGTGAGTCTGGTTTTCTGAAAGATGAAGTGTGAAACCATTTTAAAGAACGAGTCCTGTTTTTGTGATTTCATTGTTTTTCTGTATCCAGTGGCTCTCCAAGTATTATTGGCACACCAGCAACATCTGCAGCACCTGGATATGTGTACAAATTACCTGCCTATCTCAGATCTTTGGATGGTTCTGATTTGGCAGTTTGAGAACCATAGATATATAGCAACAATTAGCTTGTCTTGCTGGTTGGTTGGAGTGATACTGTGTAGGCCTGAACTTTATATTGCAAATGATAAGATCCAATTTAAAGTAGCCTGGAAAAGAAGACTTATATAAGAGGCTTCCTTCGGTGTATTGGAAAGTTATTGGGGTATCTCACTGGTTCAGTGCCCCAGTTGTAAAGAATAAGAGACCTTGTGGTTAGAAATACTTGATGCTATATTACTTTGTCTTTATTGGTTGGATACATCCTTGAGAACTAGGAAAAATAGTTATAGGTCTGACTCAGTTCACATGTGAGTTAAGCAGTTCCATGAAGACCTGCTTTCTCCCATTCACAAGCCCATTCCTTAACCATCATGTTCGTGAGGATGAGGGTCAGTGATCGGTTTGCTCTGGGTTGTATGTCTATGCTTTCTCCTGTTCACAAGCCCATTCCTTAACCATCATTATGTTCGTGAGGATGAGGGTCAGTGATTGGTTTGCTCTGGGTTGTATGTCTATGCTTTCTCCCGTTCACAAGCCCATTCCTTAACCATTATGTTCGTGAGAATGAGGGTCAGTGATTGGTTTGCTCTGGGTTGTGTGTCTATTTCTAAGAAGAAGGAGGACGGGCAGGCATGCCACCATGACAGCGTAGTTCACTACTTCATAGTTGGTTTGCCCTCAGATAGACCTCCAGATAAGACACCTGGAAAATGGGTAGGTGACAAGGTGGCTCCGTGTGTAAAGCACTTGCCACACAGCGCTGAGGACCTGAATTTGGACCCCAGGATCCTTGTAAAGGTTGAAGGAGAGAACTAAATGCACAAAGTTGTCTGACCTCCATATGTGTGCACTCCTACACATACATCATATATACATACAAACATACATAACAAAATATGCAGAGGTATATAAAAAGTCGCCTAATGCTCTCCTACATTCTCATGAATTCCTTCTGCATATTTTCTTACATAGTCACAACTATATTACATGTGAATTTTTCCCCCTTCTGTTTTGCTGGAGACACTTTCACTATTTATATAGCACAGGCTGGGTTTGAACTTCTGCCTCAGCCTCCCTAAGTGCTGGGATCACAAATGTACAAACTTGAACATTTTTTTCTTAGCATAGTTTCTCCTTTTGAATTTCTAATTTCTTGATCCATTTACCTATTGGCATCTTTTTGTCAGGACTCCTCAGTAGAATTATAAGACAGTTTCATCTAAATTTTTCTTTTATTGCACTTTATTTACTTTGTGTGCCTGGATGTGCGTGTGTGTCATGGTGCCCCAGTGGAGGTCAGAAGATAACTTGGAGTCACTTTTCTTCTCCACCATGTGTGTCCTGAGGAGTGAACTCAGGTCCTCAGGCTGGTGGCAGCCTTTACCCACTGGGCCACTTCAGTGGCCCCTACAAACCTACTCATTTTTATACCATCTGGATTTTGATAGATTGTTTTCTCTCTCCTTTCTCCCTCTCTCCTCCCCCACCCTCGTGTGTGTGTGTGTGTGTGTGTGTGTGTGTGTGTGTGTGTACGTACGCATGCACATGCTTATGAGTGCAGGTGCCTATGGAGGCCAGAGGAGTCAGATTCTCTGGAGCTGGAGTTACAGGTTATGAGGTACCTGATGTGGGTGCTGGGAACCAAATTCAGATTCTCTAGCTGCTTATTTTTGAGACAGGATCTCACTGTGTAGACAAGGATGGCCTTGAACTGACAGAGCTCCACCTGCCCCTGCCTCCTTGAGTTCTGGGATTTAAAGGTGTACCACCACACCTAGCTCCTTTTTATTTTTTAGTTAACTTACTGGGGGTGGGGCTTGTATCATGATTTGTGTGTGGAGACTAGAGGACAGCTGACAGGAGCTCGATCTCTCCTTGGACTGAACTCGGGTCACCGGGCCCGTTGGCCAGTGCCTCACCAGCTGAGCACTCTCACTGGCACCTGTTTCCTTATTTTTAAGCGCATAAATTCCCAGCTTTCTAAGACTTTGTAACTTGTTTTGTTTCACTGTTTTGGTTATAGGCATTTGATCTTTGCGAATTTATTTTGAAGAAGCAGACATTTATTCTTTATTTCTAGTGCTTTGGGGTTTTAAAGAGGCTCCATAGTTATTAAAGGTGTAGTTTTTCAGGGCTGGAGGGGTGGCGCAGGACTTCAGAGCACTGTCTCTTCTTCCAGGGGCTCTGGGGTTTAGTCCCAGCTGTAAATTCTAGTCTCGGGTGATCTGATGCCCTCTTCTGGCCTCTGAGGGCACCATGTGTGCGTGCGGTGCACATATATACTCCAGAGAGAAACACTCATACATTTAAATAAACCTAAACCAATATTTTTTTTAAAAAGGGAAATGTTTAAAAAAAACATGGTTACTGAAGAAAATGCCATCTTAAAGCTGCTTTTTTGTTATTTCTGTAAGCTAATGGTTCTTGATTTACTGTGAGGTTTAGAAAAAATGGCAAGTAACAAAGAATTTTTAATAACTATATTTCAGTAATGAAAAATTTTATCTGACAGATCTCAAGTTTATCATAAGAGTTAAAAATTTACATAATACTTGTGATTAGCCTTCTGTTAATATAATCAAAATGTGTAATTTTTTTTCTGGAAATAGCATTTACTCATTAAGAAAATTATGGCAGAAATCTGATTAAACACTGAGAAAATTCTAGACTCTTCAGATAGCCCAGTGTTTTGAAAAAGCCTTGTGCTTTGGCAGGAGCCCAAGAGAGGAAGTGCCTGCATCTGCTACATTCTAGAAGCTTTCCCTAGATCACTCTCTGTAAGGCAGCCAAGAAAGCTGGATCTCACTACTGTGTGCTTCTGGAAGGATCTGGAAACTTGTAGCAAACTTGAGGGAGGAGATATAGGAGTTCTTCCAGAATGCCATTTTATTGCGGTGATCTATTTTTACTGAGATTCTACATAAGGGTGAAGGTAAAGGTACTTTTCAGCTTTTATGAAATAGGGGGGCTTTCAGTTAAGCGTCTGAAAAGTCTGTTGGTTTAGACAAATTCACATGGGAAAGATCAGTGAGATGCCTACAAGAACAGGTTGGCAAGTCAACCCAACCGATGGGAACTTGCTTCAGAAGCAGGCCCCACTGTGGTGGGGAGGGCCATAAGGCAGAGGGGAGGGGAGAGTGCTAGTGTAGTGGGCGGAGCCTGTCAGTGGTTGCTTAATACCCTCCTTATTGTGAGTAGTCCTCACTGGGAAAGACTGCTCCAGGGACTGGGGAGAAGAGCCGAGGCAGGGGTGAGAGGCTCTGTGGTTAAGGGACTGTGAAGACCAGAGTTCAGACCCCCAGAATGCGGGTTTTATGCCAAGTGGGTGTGGCAGTCTGCCTGTGATTCCAGCCTTAGATGGCAAAAACCTGATCCCTACAGCAAGCTGGCTCCAGGGACTACTACTACTAGCCATGAGTGAGCTCTGGGTTTGGTTGAAAGAACCTGCCTCAATGAATAATTAAAAGGGTGATTAGGAGATTCCAGACATCAGCCTCAGGCTATGAATGCATGCACATGTGCATCACACACAGAAGAATGGAAAAAGAAAAAAATTAAAAAGCAAGGCTTTGCTACAAGGTTGAAATTAGGGGGAATATCACAGCTATGTACTAGGCTTGGATTTTTTTTTTTAAAGATTTATTTATTTATCATGTATACAGTGTTGTTTGCGTGTATCCCTGCAAGCCAGAAGAGGGATCCAGATCTTATTACAGGTGGTTGTGAGCCACCATGGGGGTGCTGGGAATTGAACTCAGGACCTCTGGAAGAACGCCAGTGCTCTTAACCTCTGAGCCATCTCTCCAGCCCTTGGATTTTTTTTTTTAACATAGAACACAATAATAAGAGAAGTTAGTCCTTCCTAGAAGTTATTACCTCATTCCTCCAAAGCTAGCCCTCAAAAACTGTGTCTTTAAGAGAAATTACTAGTTTAAATATACAGGGCTGTTAATTCTTTTGGCATTCTCCACAACTTGAAATAATAGCATTGTGGTTGGGGGTGTAGCTCAGTTGACCCAGTACTTACCATACTCAGGGTTTGTCATGCTCTGGGTTCCATCTCCAGTACCACATAAACAGGGCATGGTGGTACATACCCTGTTTCCCAGTTATTAGGATCAGAAGTTCCAGGTCATCCTTGGCTACATAGTAAGTTCAAGGCCAGCCTGTCTGGCCTTGTCTCTAACAAACAAAAAAATAGCATAGCTTAATTCATGTTTAATTAATATACCATACAATCCTTTCTCTTTCATCATTCATGATTCAGTCCTTTCACAGAGTTATGAAATATTCAGTCACCTCAGTTTTAGAACATTTTTTTTTTTCCAGAGCTGAGGACCGAACCCAGGGCCTTGTGCTTGCTAGGCAAGCTCTCTACCACTGAGCTAAATCCCCAACCCCTAGTTTTAGAACATTTTTATCACCTCCAAATCTGCAGCTTTGGGTTTTAAATTTTAGAACCATACTTGGGAGCCTGGCAGTGGTGGCACATGCCTTTAATCCCAGCACTCAGGAGGCAGAGGCAGACTCATCTCTAGGAGTTCAAGGACAGCTTGGTCTACATAGTTCCAGACAGCCAGGGCTACAGAGAGAAACCCTATCCTGAAAAATTAAAAGAAAAAAAAAAAAAAAGAACTAGAGAGCTCTGAATATTTTTTTCTTTTAAACCATTTTTAACATCTTTAAAATATATTGGTGATGTTTAAAGTATATTTTTGTGGGAAATTCGTGTTTTAGATCTAGATCAAAGGGAAAACTATTTTTCATACTAAATAAAAAGCCATAGCTGGGACTGGAGAGATAGCTCAGCTGTTAAGAATACTTTCTGCTCTTCCAGAGGACCTGAGTTCACTTCCCAGCACCCATATCTGGTAGCTCATAACTGCCTGTAACTTCAGCTCTAGGGCATCTGATGCCTCTGGCCTGCAAGGACACGCGTACTTGTGTGCATAACTACACAGTGTGTACACATACAACTAAGAATAATAAATTTGAAAAGAAACTACAGCTGTTTAGTTCTTCTTCCAATGGTAACAGGAAAACAAATGGGTTGAAGTTTTTCTCTAGTATGGAACATCTAACTGTTAAAATCATAAATTAGCTGTTATTAATTGGTTTATAAAAAATTAACATCAGTTCTAGCCTGGAGACTAACGGCTATGTTCTTGTAGGTGTGTGACCCTGTGAAGTCTTTCAAGATGATCTGGTGTGTTTTACTGATAGGAATTCTGCTCCCTCAGTCTTCAGCCCATCCAGGCTTTTTTACTTCAATTGGTAAGTCTTTACCACTTACGACTTAATGGTGTTCTACATTTTAAAATGTAAATGCTTTTGTATTTTTAAATTAGTGAAAAACAGATGCACTATATTCCTGAAGACTGACCTTGGTTTACCCCTTGCCTATCTAAATGGGCAATTTAAAAACAATCAGTTATGGGCAATTTAAAAACAATCAGTTATGTCTGTCTGCTTTTCTTCTTTTTTAAAGATAGTTTGTTGAGTACACTATAAGAGTGTAGTGCCTAGGCAGTAACTTTAGTACTGCTTGCCTTGGTTTCCTTTAAATTTTTCCTGATTACAAAAGTGACAGGTTTTATGCTTAGAAACTTAGGAGAATTTAGAAAAACATACCAAAGAATTATTGATAGTTGGGTGTGGCGGTACATGGCTTTAATACCAGGACTAGAGGCAGAGGCAGGCAGGTGGATCTCTGTGAGTTCAAAGCCAGCCTGGTCTACACAGATTGAGTTACAGGACAGTCAGAGCTACACAGAGAAACTGTCTCAGACAAACAAAGTATATGGGTTAAAGCAGAGTTTATGTGTGTGTGTGTGTGGGGGGGGCTCTAAAAGAGCAAATGCATAGACTGTAAGATCTCCCGCCCTTCCTTGTTCTCAGAATAGGCCTTGCCTAAAGTTTGAGCCATGTCTCTCTGTAATTTCCTCTCTGTACACTTCATATATATATAAAATGAAGTGTTAAAAGAGATGTTTCCCTTCATTCTAGTGACCATTTTGACCCTTTTAAAATTGTAGAACTAAAACAGAAGTATAACTATTTCTAACACTTGGTTTCAGTATATAAAATGATGAGCAGCTCTCTTACTCTTCAAAATATAAAAATTTAAAAAAATTTTTTGCAACTTTTTCAAGTGTGTGTAGTTTTTTTTTTTTTTTTTGTTTTTTTTTTAAATCAAAAATTTGATCCCAGCTAATCTTGAACACGAAAGATGAGGTATAAGAGCAGAGGCAGTAAAGAAGAAACAGTAATTCTTGGAAAGCAGTGTTATTTGTTAATTTAAGTTTGTAAATGAAAATACCATTTCCCAACATAATCTTAGTTTGCAAAAATTTATTAGTTACAAAAACTGGAACTGGAACTCATGATTAGAATTTTATTTGGATTAATTTTGGTTTATATGGTGAATTTAAAAAAAGGAGAGAAAATGATCCTTTATAACATATCTGTTCCACTCCAATCCTCCTGTAGCTAAAGGTTTATAGTAATGAATATTTAATAGCCTTTCTCTTCCCATGTAGGTCAGATGACTGATTTGATCCATACTGAGAAAGACCTGGTGACTTCACTGAAAGATTACATCAGAGCAGAAGAGGACAAGTTAGAGCAAATCAAAGAGTAAGTGTGTCTCCTTACGGTAACCCCAGCTCTACCTGAGTGTTTTCTTCTGCACTAGCATCAAGTGGAAATGAAAGCCAGTTAGAACATCTGAAGCAGTGAGCACAGGAGCATGGGTTAATCCTGGGTCAGGTTCATGTGCGTCAGCTTGTGTGGTAGGTGTATGTACGTGTTTATGTTTGCAGGTGCAAGTGCACGTGTGTAGAGGCCAAAGGTTGACTTTAGATGCCTTCCTCTATGGCTGGCTACTTATTTTTTCAGACAGGGTCTCTTTTTTTATTTTCTGGAGCTGAGGACCGAACCCAGGGCCTTGCGCTTGCTAGGCAAGTGCTCTACCACTGAGCTAAATCCCCAACCCGAGACAGGGTCTCTTAACTGAACCTGGCAAGACTAGTTGGCGAGTAACTTTCCGGGATCTTCCTGTTCCACCTCCCCAGTACTAGACTCACAGGCACATACCACTGTTGGTGTGGGTGTTGGGGATCTGAACTCAAGTGCCCATCCTTATGTGACAAGCACTTTGTACCAGCCTTTTCATTGCTGTGACAAAGTAACTTGACAAAAACTCCTTGGAGAAAATATGTACTTTGTCTCACAGTTGAGATGATCTAGTCCCATCCCATCAAAACAAGCAGCAGAGGAAGAGAGAATGGAGGGGATAGCAGGCTTCCTCCTTCCCTACCTAGTTAATCATCTCTGAAAACATCTCACAGATACACCCAAAGCTGTCCTTTAAGAGGAACTTCTCCATCTAATGATGTTGACCGTCAAGATTAACCATCACAGTGTAGAAGAGTATGGACCCATGAGGATGTAGAAGTCAGGCTAATAGCTTCCATAATCTCCCAAATAAGCCACCTGCTGAATACTTCTCCAGTTCTACTCATGAGATTCTATTGCAGAGCTTACAGTGATAAGCATGATTAGTGTTATCTAATAAAAAAAAACCATGTGGTTTTTCTTGAATGTTAATTTTATTGACTCAGGTTTATAGTTAATCCTGAGAATTTGTGCTTTGTTTAATGAATGTCTCAGTATTGATGTTCTTGTTTTATGTGTGTGTTTTGAGACAGTCCCACTGTAGCACTGGCTGACCTGAAACTCACTGAGATTGACCTGCTTCTGCCTGTTGAGTGCTGGGATTAAAGGTGTGCACCTGGCTGATGATGTTTCTGCTTTCAAACTCGTTTTCTACATAGAGTTTAAAGATTTGCTGTAAATTAGCCAAACATGGCTGCACATACACGTAATTCCAGCACTTGGGAGGTAGAGGCAGGAGGATCATAATGAAAGCCAGTCTAGACTGCATAATACAGTAAGACCTCTCAAAAAGCAAAACAAAGCAAATAATAATAATAATAATAATAATAATAATAGTAATAATAAAAAATAATAATTAGCATGAATTAGGCTGAACTCAATGGCATGTACTAGTACTCACTGCTACTCGAGGGGAAGAAGCAGGGAGAGCTCTTGAGTCCAGAAATTCAAGGCTAGCCTGAGTGGCAACCTATTTTTTAAAAAAGAAAAACACATTGTATAAGGGGCTAGAAAGATGGCTCAGCAGTTAAGGGCACTAGCTGTTCTCTCAGAGGATTCAGGTTCAATTTCCAGCACCCACAAGGTGGCTGACAATTGTCTATAACTCCAGTTCCAGATCTGATAGCCTCTTCTGGCCTCCTCAGGCACCAAGCATGCACATGGTAAACATACCTTCATGCAGGTAAAACACTCATACACAGTATAAAAATAAGAAAAAAAAAATACAAATTTGTTTTTAAGAATCTTAAGTTGTTTTAAATGCATACTTAACAGAATTTAGGCAGGGCCAGTTTATTTTTATTATAATAGTAATTTTAGCTTTCTAGGACTTAATGGGGAAATGAAAGTTTTGAGTGATTAAATTTTAGCTTTGACTGAGATGAGATTCCATTTGGGAGAAATAATCTGAAACAAAAGTATGGTTGTATTTTTGATTCTATTAAGTTAGATTTTTATCTGTAAGATCTTGTGTTTTAGAGAGTCTTTATATTTTATTTTAAAAGGAAGTTGTAGACAATAGCTTTAAATGAAAAGCTTATAATTAGTCCCTTTTCCCAAGTTCTTTACTTTATGTGATTTTCCTTGGTACACTCTTTTTGAGGGGATGGGGAGGGACTTGCTATGTAGACCAGGCTAGCCTTGAATTCACTTGCCTCTGCCTCCTGAGTGCTGGGATTAAAAACACGTGCCACATTTGGGTGGCTGGGGAAGTGGGGAGTTGTTGGGGAAGGGGAAATCTGAATATATTGTATGGAAAAAAATCTATTTTCAGAAACAAAAAAAGCATGTGCCACAATGCCTGGCTTAGTATACTACTTTTATGTCTTATGTCTATAGATGGGCGGAGAAGTTAGACCGACTAACCAACACAGCAACAAAAGATCCAGAAGGGTTTGTTGGGCATCCTGTAAATGCATTCAAGTTAATGAAACGTCTGAACACTGAGTGGAGTGAGTTGGAGAATCTGGTCCTCAAGGATATGTCAGATGGTAAGTTTAAAGACACTTGAGAACCAAAAACTAATTCAGTTCTTAGTACAGTAGATATTTATGTTGTAATTGAATTATTGCAAGTATGTTTGGTTTGACTAGAGATAGTTGAAATCTGGAGCATTTGATTAAAAAAAAAGTAACTTCTAATACTTGGAACAATGTGGGTGGTTTTATCCTTTGATCTATAGAAATGATTAGATTATTTGAAATATAACTTCATTTCTAAGGGTAGAAACAATTGGGAATTGTCTTTACAAAGAGGAATGTTAGCTGTGTTCTACCCAGTATTTTATGTTTTGGTTATTTTACTTAATGTAGGCAATAAATTAAAAAAAATGAAGCTACAGACATTAATACTCACAAGTCTTTGTACATGAAATAATAAAATTGTAGTTGGAATGTTGTTGTTCTAGATAACAAAGAGAACCAAGCCTGGAATTTAAGGAGGTAAAGGCATTTTGTAGTGTACAGTAGAAGCGCAACTGTTTGTTGACTGCATGACTGATTTAAAGAAGAAATAGAAAAGAGCAAGCTGAACTGTGTAGATAAAATACTGTCTAGAATGCTTACCAGTGTTAGTGAGCAGTAAAGTAAACCTCTTTATCATGATAGTTACAGTTAGCCACAGCTCCAAAGTGTGGAAAACTTCAAAAGGGAATAGTAAGTAAGTTGAAAGTTTTGTGGCTTTTGACTGTGAGATGAACTCCTGCTGCCCTGCTGGGATGTGAGGCCCCTTTCCTTATCCCCGCCCTTAGTCCTTAGCAGCCCTCTGTTCTCAGGGCATTGTTGTGGTCTCACATTTCATAGTGTTAAGTAACCCTCAGAGCACACATGATCCACAAGTGCAAGTGTAATGATGCTGCAATTTGGATGTGTTAGAAGCAATACAGTGTTCCTGTAAGTGAAAGCTCTTGACTTAGAAATGAAGGAAAAAACAGAGAAGTCCCTAAGATCCTTGGTAAGAATAAGTCTCGTTCTTTATAGTTCTTTATAGTTTTGCTATTGCACCTCAGATTACAAAAGCTGTGCTCATGCTGCGTGATGAGCACCTCAGTTAGCTAGAAAAGATACTGAACTTGTATATGTATGTAGAAGAAAAACAGTCTATAAGATTTTGGTACTAGCCATGCTTTCTTTCAAAACCAAATGTTTTGCAGTGGGTCTCCTGTGGGTAAGGAAGGAACACGACTACTACCTATAGGACTGTGAAAAGTAATGACAGATGCTTACTTCTTTACCATGAGCAGGGTTTCCCATTGTATTAACACCTGAGACCATTTATAAGGAAATACACCTTTTGTATACACACACACACACCCCATTCTACAGTAATGACCTATAGTTCTTTTATAATGTGAACCTTGAGACTTTGGCATTTTTGTGTGTGATAGTCATCCCATAATTACACACACACACACACACACACACACACACACACACACACACG
>CABHPP010148392.1:11012-34522 GCA_902168425.1 Peromyscus attwateri
AGAGAGCGAGAACCTGTCTAAAATGCACAAAGCCCCATGTTCCATCCTCAGGACTCTTTCCCTAAAAGACACAAACACTATAGGATTTATATAAACTATATTAAAATCAAACTAACAAATGAATTACTTGATAAGTATATAGCCCCTAAGGAGAATGGATTATAAACACTCCTTTAAAAAGACAAAATCAAAATGTGATTTAAAATTTTAATAACACAAATGTCACCACTGTAAATAGTTATGTATATTGTATATAACAATTATAGCAATAATAGAATATTATATAATATATTATATATAATATAACACATTTTACATGTATATAAAGTCACATGTACATTTTCCTCTTTTTCTCTGGGAGAACTTAAGCAGCATATTAGGTTTGTTTTGATGTATAAGAAACAGGAGCTAGATGTGGCGCACGCCTTTAATCCCAGCACTCAAGAGGCAGAGGCAGGTGGATCTCTGAGTTCTAGGCCAATCTGGTCTAGTGAGACTCTGTCTTGAAAAAAAAAAACCCAAAAAGAAAAAAAAAATCATATTCTTCTGTAAAACTTGCTTATGAAATTTCATGTGGAAAAGTTGGTTTTAAAATAGAAAATATTGAGGCTGGGCGGCAATGGCGCACGCCTTTAATCCCAGCATTCAGGAGGCAGAGCTAGGCGGATCTGTGAGTTCGAGACCAGCCTGGTCTACAGAGCAAGATCCAGGACAGGCACCAAAACTATAGAGAAACCCTGTCTCGAAAAACCAAAAAACCAAAAAACAAAAAATAAAATAAAAAATAGAAAATATTGATATATATAAATGCTAGTCTTCCAGCTAACTATTCAGTTGTACATTACCATTAAAAAATATATGATGTTTAGTGATCAAAACACATATAGTTGACAGTAAATTAATGAAACTATTTCCAGTGGTGACATTAGTGTTATTAAAATTTTGAATCACATTTTGATTTTGTTTATTTTTTTTAAGGAGTGTTTATAATCCATTCTCTTTAGGGGCTCTATACTTATCAGGTAACTCACTTGTTAGTTTGATTTTAATATAGTTTATATAAATCCTGTAGTGTTTATGTCTGTCAGGAAAAGGGTCCTGAGGATGGAACCCAAGGTTTTGTGCATTTCAGACAAGTACTCTACGATTGATTTACATCACCAACTTTGTATTTTCTGTGTGTCTCTTCTGTGTTTTTGTTTTGTTTTGTTTTGTTTTGTTTTTCGAGACAGGGTTTCTCTGTGTAGCTTTGTGCCTTTCCTGGAACTCGCTTTGTAGACCAGGCTGACCTCAAACTCACAGAGATCCGCCTGCCTCTGCCTCCCAAGTGCTGGGATTAAAGGTATGTGCCACCACCTCCCGACCTTCTGTGTATTTTTTAAGACAGGGTCTAACTGTGTAGTACTAGCTGGTCTGCAACTCACAGACTCTGCCTGCCTCTGCCTCCACATGCTGGATTAAGGGCATGCACAGGCTAGCATGCCTGGCTTGTTTGGGCATTTTGAGACAGTCGTATTATGTATCCCAGGCTGGCCCAAACACTTGTCATCCTCTTGTAGGAGTTCTTGATTTAGAGGCATGTGCTGCCATCCTGGCCTCTGGGTTGTTTGCTTTTCCTCATTGTGTTGTGTAGCAATGACTAATGTGAATATAATTCTTAAGTGACCTCAGATTGCTTACATTTTAATGGGACTAGGGAATTGAAGTTAATGGTCTGTTCCATGAATGTCAATGTGTTTCTCTTCTTGGTGAACATGTGAAAATTTCATGTTAAGGTAGAAAAATTGTAAGATTTTAAAAGATCTTAAAAGTCAGTGCATTTCTATTAAAAGTCAATGAATTTTTACAGCCTAGCCTTCCCCACTGTTTTTTCTATTTCAAGGCTTTATCTCTAACCTGACCATTCAGAGGCAGTACTTCCCTAATGATGAAGATCAGGTTGGGGCCGCTAAAGCTCTGTTTCGTCTGCAAGACACCTACAATCTGGACACAGACACCATCTCAAAGGGCAACCTTCCAGGTAAGAGAATTCTTCCCCTCCATCAGTGTTTGTCGCCCAGCTGCTGTCTTCAGCCCACTAGGAAAATGTGAGTAATTTATATCTTAAAGTTTGTGACAGGGTCTGCTGCAGTTCAGGCTGGTCTCTAATGCAAGTTCATGGCAGTCCTGCCTTTTTTCTGCCTCCTGAGTGCTGAGATTAAAGGCTTGGACCACCAACACCTGGTTTTTCTTTTTCTTTTTTTCTTATGAAAAAAGTTATTGGTTGTTGGTATTTGCATGAATATGAGAGTGTATGGGTGCTTGCACGTGCCACGGCACATTTAGAGGTCAGACAACAGTCTGGGAGTTGCTTCTCTCCTTCTTCCATGGGAGGGAGGGATCTAGTGATCTACCTGATGGGCCATCGCAGTAGTCCTGCTTTCTGTTCTTTGAGAACAATAGAAAACTCTCCCTTTCTCTAGGAGTTGATGGCAGGGGAAAATGCTTTTAGCTTGATGCTGTGAAAGCAACAACCTAAGGAAGGAATTCCAGTATATAAGAAAAGTCATTTTTCCAGTTGTTCCTTTAGAACATCTGATGTTACTTAAATGCTTTGTAGATAAATTATAAGATGATTAATCATCAAAATTTTTTATGTTCATTAACTAGAAGCTAATATGTTCTAAATATGGATAGATATTAAAGTGTTCTGTAGTATGGGGCTGAAGAAGAGGTGGTCCAGTGCTTAAAAATATTGGCTATTCTTCCAGAGGACTTGGGTTAAGTTTCTAGTACACACAAGACAGCTTATAACCATCTGTAATTCTACTTCCAGGGGATCAGACACCTTTTTCTGCCTTCCATGGGCACTATGCATATATGTGGTACATAAACATACATGCAGGCAAAATACACATACACGTAATTTTTTTTGATTTAAAAAAAGTTCTGTAGTATGAAGGAACCTACTATAGTACACAACTATTTTGGTGAAAAATGTCGAGTTACATCTGATTTTATGATAATTTGCTTCTGTCAATTTTTCTGAGTTAGTGGCTCACTGTCTTCTTTCACTCTTGCTGGAGAAATAAAATGTGTTGCTCTGTGGTCAGACTGAAATGGGTTTTCTCAGTAACAAAACAAGACAGAGAGATGGTTATTGATGAAGATGCTTTCTTTCTCTCCCCCCACCCCCAGAGGAGGGCAGGTGTTGGTTTTTGTTTTTTTGAGACAGGGTTTCTCTTTGTGTAGCCCTGGCTGTCCTGGAACTCTGTAGACCAGGCTGATCTCGAACTCACAGAGATCCGCCTGCCTCTGCCTCCCGAGTGCTGGGATTAATGGTGTGTGCCACCACACTGGCTAACAAGTACTTTGTGTGGCTTACCACACAGTTCCACGGGAGCCTGCCTGAATCAGGAATGGGATTTGGTTTGTGAGAGTAGTGAGACACGAGGCTAAAGAGGGAAGCGGACATCACCCGAGAGGGCTTGTCTTGTTTCTCCATTGTCTTGCCTGTCTGCTCTTGGTTCCTTCATGCGCACCGTGGAATATTCGCATGTTCAGGGGCTGTGTTGATTTTCTTTTTCACTTTCTTGTTTGAAAAACCCAGTTCCCATACAGTCTGCTGTAATAATTGTGAATAGATAATAGCTAAATCATAATCACCTTGCCAAAGCAGAATAGCTGAAGATCTTCTGCCCTTTATCATCATGCTTGTCCGTCCAACACTGCCACATATTGTCACTTACAGACTGTTACTGTGTGGTCTGCATGTGTTCATGTCCATACTCTCCCGCTGTGCCTTGCGTGGCCCCAAACACTAGACTTGCTGCATCGTGAGCTCATTTCAGACATGTACCAGCCGCACAGCAGTGAGGGTCAAAACTTAACATGACTCTTTGGCGTCTGGAGTTCTATCACACTGAACTATTAAGAAGTAGAATTTTTTTTATCTGCTATGGCTTTATGTGTCTCTGCCAGTTCCAGCTATTGAAACTCCACCGTCATGAATTTGAGGCCAGCCTGGGTACATTAACAAGTACCCGACCACACAGGGATGTATAGCAAAGTTGTTTCTTTTTTTTTTTTTTCTTTTTTTTTTTTGGTTTTTCGAGACAGGGTTTCTCTGTGTAGCTTTGCGCCTTTCCTGGAGCTCACTTGGTAGCCCAGGCTGGCCTCGAACTCACAGAGATCCACCTGGCTCTGCCTCCCGAGTGCTGGGATTAAAGGCGTGCACCACCAACGCCCGGCTGCAAAGTTGTTTCTTTTATCAGTTTGTTGGTTAGTATTAATTGTCAATTTGACCAAAGTAGAGTGCCCTGGGAAGAGATGGGCCTCTGGACTTGCCTGTGGGGGATTGTCTTTAATACTAGATTGAAATAGGAAGACCTGCCCACTAACGGTGGCTTCACTCCCTCAATGGGGTAAAATTTACCAGGAATATTTTGTCATTTTATTTTTTATTGAAAATAGTTTTTTTCATATAGTATATTCTGATTAGTTTCCTCTCTTCCAGCTCCTCCAGGACCCTTCTTACTTCCCCACCTACCCAGATCCACACTCTTTCTTTCTCTCTCCCATTAGAATACAGACAGGTTTCTAAAAAGAAAAAAAAGTGGACAAGACAGTGTATTCCCTCCCTTATCCCTTCCCTGTTTGATTCTCCCGTTCCAGGTGTCTCTGCCCCACCCCCACCCCCATCCTCCATAACTATTCTTTTCCACCTTCCTAGGGGATCCTTTCCTCCCCACTAGTCCCTTCTCTCTTTTTTTTTTTTTTTAAGTATGGCTCATCCATATTTGAAAGAATGATTTTTATTTTATTTTATATTCTATATCTAACCTCTGGTTATACTGATTTAACAGCTAATATGCACATATAATCAGACACATACCACATTTGTCTTCTTGAGTCTGGGTTACCTACCTCAGGTTGATTGTTTTCTAGTTTCATCCATTTAGCTATGTTTTTTTTTTAAACAGCTGAGTAGTGTACTACATTTTCTTTTATCCAGTCATCTGTTTGTAGACAAATTACTAAATGGTCTTATTAATAAAAACCCAGAGCCAGATATTGGGGTGAAAAACTGAGAGATCAGAGGAATAGGACAAGGCACAGACAACCTCACCTCACTGACACCTCAGTGTCCAAAGAGGCCTACTTCCAGAATACTCACACCTATATGCCTTTCTGTTCTGCCATCTCATTTCCTTTCTCTGCCTGGTTACATCACTTCCTCTTCCTGCCCAGCTCTGTTACTTCCTATCTGTTTGTACAGACCTCCAGACCTTTATGGTTAGTGCTGGGATTAAAGGTATGTACTACCAGACTGGCTCTATTCCCAGTGTGGCCTTGAACTCACAGAGATCCAGATGGATCGCTGAGTTCTGAGTGATAGGATTAGAGGTGTGTGCTACCATTGCCTGACCTCTATGTTTACTAGAGGCTGGCTTTTTCCTCTGATCCTCAGATAAACTTTAGTGGGGTACACAGATAAAATGTCACCACCTCTGTTGATGGACATCTGTTTCCAACTTTTGGCTGTTTTAATAATAGAACAGAGCAGCAGTGAACATGGTTGAGCAAGTGTCTCTTGATGTAGAGTCCTTTGGGTAGATGCCCAAAGGAGGAAATAACACTAAAGGGAGTAGACGGTTAGAGATGATCAAACTTGGCTGAAATCAGTAAATAGAAACAACAGCAACAATACAAGAATCAGTGAAACAAAGAGAAGATCGGTAAGATGGGTAAACCCTTAACCAGATTAACTAAAAATGGAGAGAGAAGGTCCACATAACTCAAAGTAGAGACAAAAAGGAGGAGGTACAGCAGACACTGAGGACTGGTTTTACAAAGTGAACTAGTCAGCAGTTTGCTTTTCTCTCTGTTCATTTCTTGCCCAGATGGTCCCTTAAGGATAAGATAGATATCTCATTTTTGTTGTTGCTTCTGAGACAGTGTGATTCCTGCTGTATTATATAATAGCATACTTTATCTTGATGGATGTTTCATTTTGGTAACTTCATCTGTTTCATATATACTTCATAAATGAACACACCTGCCCACACTGTGACCTGTACACAGATGTTAATGTAGTAATAATAATAATAATGTAACATAGATGCTACATGATTTCATCTAAATCTTGGGTTCTTTTTCATTTTTTTACATTTACTTACTTTGTGTGTATGCCATATGAGTGCAATGGCATGCATGTGGAAGTCAGAGGACAACTTGTGGAGTCAGTTCTCTCCTTCCACTGTGAGTTTTAGGGATGAAGTTAGGTCTTCAGGCTTGGAGGCCAGTCCCTTTACCTGCTGAGCCAGCTCTTGGTTTTTTGTTTTGTTTTGTTTTTTGGTGTTTTTGTTTGTTTGTTTGTTTTTCAAGACAGGGTTTCTCTATGTAACAGCTTTGGCTGTCCTGGACCTCACTCTGTAGATTGGGCTGGCCTCGAACTCATAGAGATCTGCCTGCCCCTGGTTCCCAAGTGCTGGGGTTAAAGGCATGCACCACACCGCACCCACCCCACCCCCCCCCCACCCACCCCCACCCCCCACCCCCCACCCCCCGGCCTTAGGCTCTCCCTGAACCAGCTGTGTCATCCTCGCTGGGCTGCGCTCTTTTGTTTGTTTGTAAATTAGGCCAGTCTTTGGATTGATTGATTGATTTTGAGGCAGGGTCTCTCTGTTTAGCTCTGACAGTCCTGGAACTTGCTATATAGACTAGGCTGGCCTTGAACTCACAGAGAATTCGCTGCCTGCCTTTACCTCCTGAGTGCTGGGATTAACGGCGTGTGCTAGCACACTCAGCTGAGTTTTGCTTTTCTTATCGCTGATGATTAAGAAGTTCAAATCAAGGTGAAGCAGCACTTGGAGAGTTTGTGTGACCCTAAGTAAGTATTGGACAATGTGAAGATGGCCAATGCTCTGTGTTTTCTTTCCATAGGAGTGCAACACAAGTCTTTCCTAACAGCTGAGGACTGCTTTGAGTTGGGCAAAGTGGCCTATACAGAAGCAGATTACTACCACACGGAGTTGTGGATGGAACAAGCGCTAATGCAGTTGGAGGAAGGCGAGGTTTCTGCCGTGGATAAAGTCTCTGTTCTCGATTATCTGAGCTATGCCGTGTACCAGCAGGGAGACCTGGATAAGGCACTTTTGCTCACGAAAAAGCTTCTTGAACTAGGTATGTTATCTGGCCTATTTACATTATTTCCGGGGGCGGGGCAATCTTTCTGCAAATCTATTGACTTGTCTCTCCAACCACACAGCCAGCCATGTGTTTTTCATCAGAAGTCTAGCACTTGCTCCACCAGACATACTTTATCTTCTCACTACTTCTTCTCAGAGTAAGCCGGAACTGAAAGAAACTGAGTTAGTCACCTGATAGTAACACAGCAGTTGCTCTGTTCCTCTGCCATTTCCTCTGGGAATTTGAAAACTGGAACAGCCAGACCATGGTAGTACACTCCTTGAATCTCTAGCACTTGGGAGACAGAGGCAGGTGAATCTCTGTGAGATTGAGGCCAGCCTGGTCTATATAGTGAGTTCCAGGACAGTCAGGCCTACACAGTGGGACCTTGTCTCAGAAAAAAAAAAAGAGTAAATAAAGAAATAGGTCAAACCTAGATGAAGAACTAGTTGAAAATGTTTACTTACCTACCATGTGGCCATAGTAATTGCTAACCACTTTCCTTTGAAGAACATTCTCTTTTGCATTTCATATTCAAATGTTAGAAAAATGATATGAGAATTTTTAAAAAATGACTTATTTTGTGTGTATGCGTATTCACCTGCATGTGTGTAGTGATCGCTAAGGCCAGAAAAGGGTGTCACGTCCCTTGAAAGCACGTGGGTGCTGGGAACTGAACCCTGGCCCTTTAAGCAGCCATGCTCTTAACCCTGAGCTGTTTCTCTGGCCGCCCAGATTACTTGATTTCTACCCAATGAAATGCCGCAGTCTTTGGAAACAGAGTCTCAGGATACACAAAATAATCAATTCAGGCATCCTTTGATACCATATGAAGAAGAATACAATACAACGATATAATACATTTAATAAATTATTTTATGATTAAGATGATGTTAGAAAAGTGAGCCTGCTCCAAACGATTGATGAACTGAAAGTGAACTTTATGATAATTGGTTTATTTCTTAGTTAATGACTAAATCAAGATATTAGGTCAAATAGCATTGGTTTTTCTTTTGGTATGTTTTTCTCATGATTTAAATTATACTTTGTATTCCATGTAGAAAATGTAGTAATCGAGAAAAAGAATCAACTTTTTTCCATGTAATATATATTCCCTCTCTACATACATCTTTTCTCTCTTACTGTATACCATCACATACATTGTGATCTGTTTCAGAAGAACTAAAATACTTTACAAACGGAACGCTTTGATTAATGCCACAAGAGATGCATCTACTTCCTGTTCTTTTTATTTCTGTCTCTGTGGTTGTTTGGATTGGTTTTTCCTGAATAGAAAGTAGCTAAAAATTATCACTAGCAATTTCTGGGGCAGTTAGTGAATTTTGGCATGTTTGAAAATTATATCTCTTCAGTTTCCTTTTTCCTTCTTACTTAGAAATTTAGAGCTGAAGTCTACTCAGCCCTCAGATGTAAACTGGTCTGCATTTGTCTGTGGTGAATATTAGTTAGAAGTGGGTCTACTTTGTCTTTACTATAGTGATTACTTTGTAGCCACAAAATGGTCTTTCCCTTACTTAAAATACATGGATGAGAAAGACTGATTTTGTTCCCCCTGTGACAGGGTTTCTCCACGTAGCCCTGGCTGTCCTGGAACTTGCTCTGTAGACCAGGCTGACCTCGAACTCGAGATCCTCCTGCCTCTGTCTCCTAAGTGCTGGGATTAAAGGTATGCCCACTGTGCCCAGCTGAGTAAGACTCTAAAGTGTCATTTGACATCAGATTGAACATGGTTTGGGGGCTCATCAGTAAAGTTCTCAAAGTAGATTGAGATTGAGCAATTCTCAAAGAATTGCTGCCTAAAGATACAAAACTGCTCTGTCGCCAGAGCTGTTTCTGTCCAGGGCGGCTCTGTCCTGATTGACTAGTTTACATCTTGTTTTGGCAACTTATATTAGTGCCTCCTTTCTCAAAAGCATCTTAGTTAAGAAGATAAACTTCAGATCCCTGTGTTTATGTTACTGTTTTCTGATGATTGGACAACTGGAAACTTGACCATGTATACTCTGTCTCTCTCTAATAGATCCTGAACATCAGAGAGCTAATGGTAACTTAAGATATTTTGAGTACATTATGACTAAAGAAAAAGATACCAATAAGTCTGCTGCAGATGACCAATCTGATCAGAAAACCACACCAAGGAAAAAAGGGATTGCTGTGGATTACCTGCCAGAGAGACAGAAGTACGAAATGCTGTGCCGTGGGGAGGGTATCAAAATGGTAAAGTGGAAAAAGTCAATTGTGTGTATGTGTGTGTGTGTGAATGTGTATGTGCTTGTACATAGTGCTAGAGATGTGATAAAAATCAGAATGACTGCACAAAATAGTGTGCTGTATTGCCTTACTATGGATGAACATGTATCACTATGCATACATTACACATTATTTCCCCAAGTGAATTGATTATGGAACCTTCTTTAAAACTGTTCTGTGTGCAGACATACATTGTTGGTGAGTTTTTAGAGTAAGTATTTCTAAGTGTAAATGCTTGAAAAAATGTTTACATTCTCTATCTCTACTAAAAAAGTAAAGTTAGGCTTCCTATTTTGGCATTGAAGAGTGCTAACAGTCTAATCACTAACCACAGATGTGTACATTGCATCATTATGGACAGGTTCACAGATCCCTAGCAACAACTTTTTGCTTTTGCTTTGGGAGCTAATGAGCAAGGCAAGACTAGGAAGACTTTGTTAGATTCCTGGAGCTGTTTTGTTCATTTCATTTCTAATACTAGCGTGTGTGTGTGTGTGTGTGTGTGTGTGTGTGTGTTAGGCACCTTTGTATCGCTGATAAAATGCCAGAGGTGGTGGGGTAAGCACCACATACTCTCTCCAGGGTGTCCTGCTTTGCCATGGGCCCAAAGAATGCAGTGAGTGGTATGGATTGTGGACTAAAATCTCTGAGCCCATGAGCCTAAATTAATCTTTCCTCCTTTTAAAGGCATTAAGAACTCAAACTCACAAGAGGCCATTATCATATCTTTACAGATTTATAGAAGTTACATAATAATATCAAACGTCTAGTTAGTTTTCAAATTTCCATGGTGAACTGTCTGAACTTGTTTTAGAAACAGGATCTTCTACATCACAGACTATTGGCTTGTAACTCTGTGTCTTACTCACTATGGAATTTTGACCTGGTCCTTCTGCATTTATGCCCACACCCAGTTAATACATCGCTAGGGATTCAACTTAGAAGGGCTTTGTGCATGCTAGGCAAGCACTCTGCCAACTGAACTACATGCCCAGTCCTTAGTAACTTTGATTAGGCCAGCAAAGGGGAATTATGAATCCATATAGAATCCTGCTAATATACATTTGTTAGTATGCCTCATAAATGTCAGCTCTGCCCATAGTCAGAGAAGCATCCCTTTTTCAAATTGTTAAATTCTTCACTATAAAAGATTGATTGGATGTAAAGCCTTGGATTTGACTCTTGAAGTACATGGAGAAAAACAAATTATTATTTGTTATCTAACAGTTAAGTGTCATATGTGACATAGATGTTTAAGATAAGAATCCAGAAGCTTATTATGGTGGCACATGGGTGTAAAACCATCACTCAAACATCCAAGAGGCTGAAGCAAATGGTTTTTGAGTTTGAAGTCAGCCTGGAGTATGAGGGACCTTGCCTTTAAAATAAAACAATAGCTTATTTCATTACTGTATGTGCACAGATGGTTGAAGGAAACATTTGCTTTGTTGTCTGTTCTCATTCTCAATAATACAAGTGCCTGGTTTCTTTAAGAATTTACTTCCTCTTTTTATAAGTACTCATTTTCACTTTTGCTGTTAAAAATATACTATTACTGGGGCTGAAGAGATTTTAGTGGCTGTGAGTGCTTGCTGCTCTTCAGGGACTTGAGTGTGGCCCCAGTACCCATGTCAGGTGACTCAGAACCACCTGTAACTCCAGGAGAGTTGCCCAACACACTCTTCTGACTTTTATGAGCACTGCACTCACATGCGCACACACACACACACACATATATACATGTTAAAAATTACACACACAATATTATCATAACTGCTATTTTTACCACAAGCTTTTAACTGTGAAACAATTATGAATATTTCATTTAGTTTAGTTATTTTGTGTTTTTTCCCCCTTCTTGAAACTGCATTTTTCTGGGTACTTCCTGGTTACTTTGGATTTTGGAGCAATGCTGGACATACTTTTTTTTTTCTTTTAAATAAGCATTTAAATGTTACTTGATGTTTATGATACCTAAAATTTATTTGATAAGAGAATGATGGAAATAAGAAACATTATCTTTTTTTCTTATTCGAAGCCTCCCTCTTCTCCAGAAAATAATCTTTTTATTTTTTTCAGTGCTAGGGATTGAACCCAGTGCTTTTCATATGCCAGGTAACCACTCTGCCACCAAGCTGCACCCACAAACCCTACGAATCATTAATAACATTTTAAAGATCCTAAATGTTTGGTTGATGCAAAACATTTGCAGGATACTGCTGCTTTGTGTGCTGTTCCAGAGATCATCTGTGTATGTGTGTGCAAACATAATTATTGTTTCTAACCCATAGAGGAATAGACAGTAAGGTATTATTCTAATATATTTCTTATTTTCTTTTTATTTAGACTCCTCGGAGACAGAAAAAGCTGTTCTGCCGCTACCATGATGGAAACCGGAATCCTAAATTTATTCTGGCTCCAGCCAAACAAGAGGATGAGTGGGACAAACCTCGTATTATTCGTTTCCACGATATTATTTCTGATGCAGAAATTGAAATTGTCAAAGACTTAGCAAAACCAAGGGTAACTTTTTTTTCTTCTCAGTTGACTGAATGTTTGTGATAATCTTTTCTTTGCATGGTGACAGGAAGGATAACTAAGGTGGCCGTAACTTCAGATGGTCTTAAGTGTTATTGCCCCAACATAATGGTGTTAAGTTACGGTTTATACTAGTTGTCTCAGTTTGTTATCAGCACAACTAACACACCCTATGGCTGGGCTTTAAACAGTAAGTAATGAAAACCATAGATTTCTCTTCATACTTGAGAAGTGTGTTTGCTGTCTTACTGGAAGACCTTTCTGCATATTTTGTAGCCTTCAGTACCACTCAAAGTCAAACTTTTCATACATAGTATATTTTTATAGGAATCTTGCTAATTTTAAAATAGTGTTATAGTTTCCTAATTTTAGTTTGTATCATTTTTAAATGTTCTTTTATGTACATGGGTGTTTTGTTTGCATGTGTGTCCGTGTACCATGTGCATGCTGTGCCTGTAGAGGCCGGAGGGTGTCAGATCCTCTGGAACTGGGGTTACAGATTGTTGTGTTCTGCCTCGTGGGTGCAGGGAATCGAACCTCAGTCCTCTGCAAGAGCAACAAAGTGCTCTCAAGAACTGCTGGGCCATCTCTCCAGCCCCCTTAATCTATCTTAATAAGAAGAGCAGTCGAACGTGAGTTACACCTAACTCTACACGTGTGGTGTTGGTCATAGAAGCTTGTCTTTGTGTGAGAATGTGGAGACTATCTCTCTGTCCTTGCCCTTCCCAATCATTTTGTTCTTTAAAACAGCACATTTGATTAATAATAAAATGCAAGCTTTTGTAGAGTTATTAAATAAATTCTGATTATTATTTCTTTTGTAGTATGTAGGGGTTGACACATTTTTTTTTTTTTTTTTTTAAAGTATCACTTTTTAAGATTTATTTATTATGTATACAGTGTTCTGCCTGCATGTGTCCCTGCACGCCAGAAGAGGGCACCAGATCTCAATACAAGTGGTTGTGAGCCACCATGTGGTTGCTGGGAATTGAACTCAGGACCTCTGGAAGAGCAGTCAGTGCTCTTAACCGCTGAGCCATCTCTCCAGCCCAGGACAAGTTTGTTTTCACTTTTTGTTTTTTGTTTTTTTTTTGGTTTTTCGAGACAGGGTTTCTCTGTGTAGCTTTGCGCCTTCCCTGGAGCTCACTTGGTAGTCCAGGCTGACCTCGAACTCACAGAGATCCACCTGCCTCTGCCTCCCGAGTGCTGGGATTAAAGGCGTGCGCCACCACCGCCCGGCGACTCATTTCTATAAAAGTCAAGGTAGTAAGTGTTTTTTTGGGCTTTGTCAGCTGTGTGGTCTCTGTCCTAACTACTCTGCTCTGCCATCTGGTGTAAAAACAGCCAAAGAGAGCATGGGAATGAGTGCAGTGGTTATGGTACACTCAAGTCTTTACTTCTAAAAGCTGGTGGCAGCTGATTTGGCTGGTGGGCTTCCTGGCTGTGTGGATATGTACTTAGATAAACTTGAAATTTTTTTATTTTTTCTAAATTTTTTAAACATAATATCTATTGATTATTTGGGAACTTCACATCATGCACCCAGTCCTCCCAGATGCCCCCCACCCTTGTAGCCTCCCCCCAAAAAAGAAAAACAAAACAAAAAAAAAAAAACCACAAGTCCAACTTGTGCTGTCTATATAAACTTGAAATTTTTATTTATTTATTTTTTTTGTTTTTTGTTTTTCGAGACAGGGTTTCTCTGTGTAGCTTTGCGCCATTCCTGGAACTCACTTGGTAGTCCAGGCTGGCTTCGAACTCACAGAGATCCGCCTGCCTCTGCCTCCCGAGTGCTGGGATTAAAGGCGTGCACCACCACCGCCCGGCAAACTTGAAATTTTTAAAGTTTTATTATTTTTCCAAACGTACACTTTTTGGTTTTATCAAAAAAAGAAAGAAAAAAAAAGATGGCACTGTAGGTGCAGAGGTTTGATGTGGTGTGTCTGGGTGCTGTCCAGGGACATTCTCTAAAATCAGCTGCCAGGCAGAATGCCTCTTAATATGACTCCATATTTCCTCATTCTCTCTTGAATTCCTAATTCAGTCCTTTATTTGTAGTCAGACCCAGTTTTCCTTGGTAGAATATTTGTGAAGAATTCACTTTGGAGATGCAAGGCCTACGTCTCCAAAGGAAATACTTTAGTTGGGATTGTTTGTGATCAATAAATTCAGTGACAACTGGTTAATTTTTTGTCATTTCGGAGTCACTCTCCCATTTAAAAGTCTGAGGCCGGGCGTTGGTGGCGCACGCCTTTAATCCCAGCACTCAGGAGGCAGAGGCAGGCGGATCTCTGTGAGTTCGAGGCCAGCCTGGGCTACCAAGTGAGCTCCAGGAAAGGCGCAAAGCTACACAGAGAAACCCTGTCTCGAAAACCCAAAAAAAAAAAAAAAAAAGTCTGAAATGGTTGTCTTGGCTGTCATCTTTCCTTTCAAGCCTAGCTGCGCTGCTCTTCTGCCTCCTGCAGAAAGGCTGATTGACTGTCTGTGTTACTGAGTACATGCCATCTCCTGAAAAGATAAATGACCTTAAAACAAATTTTAGACAATATTAACCTTTGTGAACATGTCTCACTGGAGTTACAATCGGAGGTTTTAGAGTGGACCATTAATTACAAATAGCGTTTTGTTTTGTTTTGTTTTGTTTTGTTTTTTGCCAGACAGGGTTTCTCTGTGTAGCCCTGTCTACACACAGAACTAGCTCTGTAGACCAGGCTGGCCTTGAACTTACAGAGATCCACCTGCCTCTGCCTGCTGAGTGCTGGGATTAAAGGTGTGTATCATCACCCTGCACTGTTTAAACAGCCATTCTTACAGCTATAAATTGTACTTTACATTTTAGGAATTTTTCTTCTTATCACATTCTCTAACTATTGAAGAAATTTAATTTCCAGTCTTTTCTATTTGTGTGGCCTATATTCATGTAGTACAAAAGCAAGTAAAATAATTTTTAAAAAACACACCAAAAAACTAAATGGCTTTCAAGGCTCAACACAAGGTGATTGGAAGGGTATTGAGTTATTTTCTCTATTCATCCTCTTGTTTAAAGAAAACCGAGAGATCTGACTGGTTAGGTAAATGTGATTCATTTTTTGTCTTGTAATGCAACTATTTTGATGGTTGGCTTCACAGCTGAGGCGAGCCACCATTTCAAACCCAATAACAGGAGACTTGGAGACGGTACATTACAGAATTAGCAAAAGGTAAGAGATATATGCTGCATATTTTTCCTCCTAAAGAGTATTTGAACATCCTACCGGAAGTCTTATCATTTATAGAAGTAGGTCATTTCCAGTCTCCAGCTCAAGTGGCCGCCTTCCACATACGAAGAGTGATGCATGGACGCATGCTTTGTGTTTCACAGGCTCCCTTTAACTAGAAGTTCTGTTTTTACCTGTTTGGTCTCATGTCGCAGGAATTGAGTGCTCTGTGTTTTTAAGATCAAGTACTAGACACCCAGGAAATTACCTGGTCCTTTTCTGTCTCCCTCTGTTGTGAGAGTGGGAGATAAAGACACAGAAGCAGTGGGTTAATGCGGGGTAGAGGACTACAATGCCTTACACCCTCTTCCGTGGTGATTGTCCACTTGAATCTGTCATGGTCATTGTGGAGCCATCTGTTCTTACTGGAGTTTTTCATTAAAAAAAAAAAAAAAAAAAAAAAAAGTCGCTAGCCCAAAAGTTGGCTGTGGAAAGAGCAGTTCAGTCTTCCAAACGACTTGTGATCTCTGTTGATCTGGATGATGCAGAGAGACTGAAAAGCAGTTTTGTCTTGGTGAAAGTTTTAAAATGGTGATCTCATGTAGAATACTTTTTAAACTCTATTTGAAGAACATTAAACTTCTAGACCTGGGGAAAGTTCCTGTGAAACCCACTGCTGCAGATCATTTCCATACAGCCTCAAATGATTTTAGTTCAAAAAAGTGAAAGGACAATAAATACATTTACAATCAAATTCTGTCAGCCATTTTCCTCCTGACTCAGAAGTGGCTGGTCTTCTGCCACCTTCCTGAATGTTTTGCTGATTCGACCCATTACCCACCATGCAGACCAATCGGAATCCTTCCAATCACCTGTGGCTTGGCAAAACCAACCTCCGTGAACAAAGCCCAAACGGCCTGCTGGAGTGTAAGCCCTTGTCCTTTCTCTTTTTTCTTTTTGTAGCTGAGCCGAGCTACAGTACATGACCCTGAGACGGGGAAATTGACCACAGCACAGTACAGAGTATCTAAGAGGTAAGGGAGCAATGGAGAGAACTTGAGGCATACTTGGAGTGTTCTTTCTTGAGAATCTAATTTTGAGAAAATATGATTTTGTTTCTAAGATGTAGATGTCAGGGGAAGGTTTTGATATCTGTGCTCAATTTTCATGGTGGAGCAGTCAGCAGACACAGGCAGTTACAGGTGTTTTCCAAATCACTGATGAGTATAAATGCCTGGTGAGGCTCTGGCAGTGCTCACTGGCACATGAGTGTCTCATGTGGAGAGAACGCCTTAAAGGCTCTACACAGAGCAAGGCCCAAGGTAGACTCTGCCCTGAGTTCATCTGTGCCTCACCAGGAACTGTGAAAGGAATGCTTGGAAGGACAGTGAAGCGTCTAAAAGCCAGTTTCAAATTCCTTGCTTTTAGCAACATTTAGAAGTAATTTTTAAGAATATGGTGCAGCTCAGCTGAGTAACTAAGGCTGAGTAAGGTTAGTACAGCATTGACTGGCCTATGTGGTAAAGGTTTCTCAGATCAGAAAATGAAAACAGAACTGTCATTGCACTGAATTCTGTTTGATTCTAACCCTAGTTAAATTTTTCCACAGATGCAACAATTATAGAGATAAATACAAGCCCTCCCCATCTCATTATAAACGTTTAAATATATTTGATAGTAATTGTTTAATCAGTTGCTTAGATTAATATGTACTAATACTAGTTGAAATAACTCAGTCTGAATGTACTGCTTTTTAAATTTGTTTTAAAGGTTTTTTTTTTTAATTCATTTATTGTGTGTGTGTGTGTGTGTGTGTGCGCGCGCGTGTGCACGCGCATCCAAGAGTAGACATGTAGGAGTCAGATGTTCTCTGAATTTGTGAGTTGGTTCTCTCCTTCCACCTTGTTGAGCCATGGTCTTTCTTGCTACATCTGCCATGCTGTTTACTCAGGACTAACTGGCTCCTGATCTTCAGGTAATTGAGTCTTCCTGACTTTACGTCCCATTTTTGCATAGGGGGGCTGGAATTACAGACCTTTTTTTAAAAAAAAAACAAAAAAACAAACAAAAAAAACAAAACAGAGATGGAACTCAGGCTTTCGTGGCATGATCTGAGTTATTTTACCTGCCTTAAAGATAGTTTGGTTTTTTTCTTTTTTTGGTTTTTCGAGACAGGGTTTTATGTTCTATGTAGGTTCTATGTAGTTTTGGTGCCTGTTCTGGATCTCGCTCTGTAGACCAGGCTGGCCTCAAACTCACAGAGATCCGCCTGGCTCTGCCTCCCGAGTGCTGGGATTGATTAAAGGCGTATGCTTCCACTGCCCAGCTAAGGATAGCATTTTTTAACACAAGCTTTTATGTAACAGGAAATTTATAGTTTTATCGGTTATAAATACTTTTGTTTCGAGAACTAGAATGTGAAAAATGAACTTTTGGGCATAAAATTAAAACTCTAGAATAAGATTCCTCAAATTAACATGCTTGACCTTTAAAACCTTTTTTATTGTTAACCTGTAACACTGGAAGTTGAACCTAGGGCCTCTCATGTTCCCTCATGTTCCCAGCCTAAGGCTAGCATTGGACTTGTGGTCATCCTGCTTCTTCCTCATCAGCATCTTCCTGTTGGCAAGTGTCACCATGGTTGACAATTGATAGTTTGAATCAGGTCATTTTTGTTGTTGGCTATTTGAGCACGGTTAGCACCATCTCTGGCACTCACTAACGGTCACCAGGATGTAGGGAAAGTTAAGTTGCTTGTTGTGCTGTGGTAGGACAAGTCCCCACTGACCTACTACTCTGCCTCCTCTGAGAACCACTGACGAGGAGATTGGGACGAATCAAGTTCTGGTGCAGGGAGGAGGAATGGTGTAGGATGGATTGCCAAGTATTGTGTTCATTGTTTTATGTGTACGTGTGCATGTTTGTGTGCATGTATGTGTACGGTCACGTACATGCTGCATGTAGTGCACATTTGGAGATCAGAGGACAATTTGTAAGCTGCTGTGATGGTGCATGCACTCAGGAAGCAGAGGCAGGAGGATTTCTATGAATTTGAGGCCACCTTGGTTTGCATATCGAGTTCTAAGGTATTCAGGGTTACACAAAACCAGGATAGCTGAGGACATTAGGCTCGGCAGCATTTATACCCCTCACTGGTCCTGTTCATGTTTTTCTAACGCTACATAATAGTGAGCGACAAATCAGTGTGGTGTTGTGTGTTAAATATATTTAACATAAAAATAATTTCCTAGAAGTTACCAACACTTTTAATAAAGTAACAGGATGAAATAATTTGAAACTATTAAAGTTATATTGAAAGTTATCAGTTATGAAACAGTACAAAGAAATATGTAGATTTTAATAAGTATTTTAGAAAGTACTGAAAAAAATCAAAGATAATTGGTGTAGCAAAAGCAAAGAGACTGCCTAAGTGAACAGATTCAACATTGCCATACTCCTTTTATTTATTTATTTATTTATTTATTTATTTATTTATTTATTCATTCATTCATTCATTCATTCATTCATTCATTCATTTATTTGGCAAAGTAACATTCCCTTCATGTGTTAAGCATGAACATAAATGTGGCATACATGTTCTGGTTTTCTGTCTCTCTCTGTACTGTTCCTTGGCTCTTGTGCCAAAAAGAGTAGAGGAAAGAAGAGTTGCAGGTTTTCTAGCATGCTCATGGTTGAGTCCTCTCTAACAGAAGATAGATTACCAAGAGAGAAGTGTACAGAGTTACTTAATGACTTAAGACTTTTTCATGACTTAAGGCTTTCAGAAATGAAGACCCAAAGAAACAGAAAACCATTTGATAATGTAAATCTTTGAGTAATGGTGACGTGCTCTAACAGTAATAAACTGGAGGGACTTTAGCTGGGTCCGCTTCTTCAGACACTTGGCATTTCTGTGTCCAGGTCTTAGTGGTCAGACTTCTGTGGCCTGCTTGCCACAAACTTACCAGAGACATTGATGAATTAAAGTTAGCCATGGTCTGCTTTAGATCTACTAATAATCAGAGCAGTTATCCTTAAGGAACACGAACAGATAGTGAGGATTTGCAAAAAACTAATTTGGGTGAATTTGTTCTGAGACATGATTTACTGTGCTTCTGTGAACTGTAATCAATCTTAATTTCAAGTTAATCCTAAATTGATTTTCCATTCTGTTACTGAATCTAAATATGACCTTTGGTTAGGTGTGGCTGTGCATGCTTGTAATTCCAGTATTCAGGAGGCCGAGACCAGGGAATCTGAGTTTGAGGTTAGCCTAGTGTACACAGGGGACCCTGTCTCAAAACAAAGTATCCCCCAGAAGCTGTTTCTACATTTCAGAGACTTGTGCATGGGTTTGATATTTTCACAGTCATAAAGCTAGTAAGTATTTTTGGTTCTCCTGATTTGGATGCTTCTAAGGAGTATTTAAAGCTTCAAAGGAGGAAAGGGAAATGATACAGTTCTATTATAATCTTAAAAATTAAAAAACCAAACTTTCATGAATGAAGTGTTTTGGATGACATTTTAAAAAGCTTTCTATATATAAAATAGACATGATGAAGGAATTCTCAGCCAAGTACATCATTGGACTCTTACGGGTTTCAAATAACTTCTGTTGAAAGTGATCCACAAATATTTGTTTTCTTAAAGCTAACTACTCTCAAACATTTCAGACTTACTGTTTAAGTATTCTAGTTTTATAACCCTGAGAAGTGGCTTTATTGGATTACTTGAGAAAGGCATAGTCATACTTGATGTTATACATTCTAAGTGGCAACAGAAGGCTTCCAGCCAGTAGCATGCAATGCCTGAGAAGAATTTTGACCAGTCTTGGCAAAGTATGGTGTGTTTTAAATGAACCAATGAAAAATGAACTTTATATTTCAGTGACTTTAATATTTTTTTAAAGAAACGTATCACAATAAAAATAAGCTTTGAGAGACAGACCTTAGCTGTTAAAGAAGCTTCCCACTGGAAATATTGAGTATACTTTAACAAATAATTTTTTTTTACTATTAGAGGAAGAATTTCACAGATGAATGAATAAATAGATGGATGGATAGATATGTAGGTAGGTAGGTAGATCCAGATACTTATTATTACTAGTGGAAGTCAAGTTTTCTTTGTGGTGCCAGCGATTGTGTGCTAAGCAGGTGCTCCAGCCTGCACTGTGTCCCTGGCCCTCTTCTTTTACTCTATTTAGAGACAGGGTCTTAGTAAGGTATTGATGCACAGTTCGCCTTGAACATGTGATCCTCCTGTCTCAACCTCCCTAAAACTTGGGAGTACCCTAGTACAGGTCTGAGCCACTGAACATAGTTGTGAAAACCTGAAATTTGAAGTTATAAATAAACCCAACATTTTGTTTCCCTTATAAATTATGAGAAAAGGGTTTCATAGAAGAAAATATGTGTTCTGATGTCAGTTAATGTAATAATCCCTTTTGCTGTAGCAACATCTGCACTTTGTAACATTCCAAGTGATTATATCATTTTGTGTAGAAGGAAAGGTTCCAGCATTCCAGCAAATGGAATTTTCTTTGGCAGGGCACACATGGAAGTTTGCTACTGTTTAAAAAAGTTCAGGCTGGCTGTGATGGGTACCTGTAGTCTCAGCTAACTGGGAGGCTAAGACAGGATTGCTTGATTCCAAGAATTCAAACTATATGTAACATTAAGCAGGTAAATCATGTCTGTCTTTTTCCATAGGGAAACCAAATACCCCCCAGCCAAAAACAAAACACTTACCTCTTATTGCCGGCTGGATAAATGGCTAGATGAGATGAATGGAATTTAAGGTTTGAAAGGTTTAGTTATGCACTGTGAAAAGACAGTTAAGTTGGGTGAATTCTGAAGTCAGCTTGCTGTAACACAGATCCTGCTGTAAAAGTAAACAGTCTGCTTAAACTAGGAGGAAGGGTCTTTGATTTTGGTGGATTATTCTTGGAGACAATTTTCAATTTTTCACTCTGAAGTAATGATTTCCAACAATCATTTATTTATTTATAATTTCATAATTATATTTATATGTAATAAACATATGACATTTATGCCTAAAATTAGGTGTGTTTTTTTAAGATTTATTTATTTATTATGTATACAGTATTCTGTCTGCATGTATCCCTGCAGGCCAGAAGAGGGTGCTAGATCTCATTACACATGGTTGTAAGCCACCATGTGGTTGCTGGGATTGAACTCAGGACCTCTGGAAGAGCAGCCAGTGCTCTTAACTGCTGAGCCATCTCTCCAGCCCCGCCTAAAATTAGTTTACCAACCATCAAGCACTTAAAGAATTATTGCCGTTAGTTTACCAACCATCAAGCACTTAAAGAATTATTGCCGGGCGGTTGCCGGGCGGTGGTGGTGCACGTCTTTGATCCTAGCACTCAGGAGACAGAGCCAGGCAGATCTCTGTGAGTTTGAGACCAGCTGGTCCACAAAAAGAGATCCAAGACACTCACCAAAACTACACAAAGAAACCCTGTCTCAGGGGAAAAAGGGAAAAAAAAAATTATTATTAGAAATTGGAAATGTTGCTCTTAGGAAGGAACTAGTACTTTATAAGCCCAGCATTATCATTTGCCTTTACAAAGGAACAGTATATTGATTTTATATTAGCTAATTGTAACATGTTAGTTTTCACATCTGTGTTGTGGAAGGAAGTGTGACAGTGTTCAGATTGGATTACTGACATCTTCCTGTGGCGGTCTGTAACTGTCTCCAAAATAGAGGGTATTGTTTATTCCTCAGCCAACTTTCCTGTGATGCTTTTAAGATTTGTATGTTAAAAAGAAAAGTCAGGATTATTTAAAGTAGAGGAATCTTGTTTTTAAAAAAATAATTTTTTAATTGAAGTAATTGAAAGTACAAGCCCTGTTATGAGTCCAAAAGGAAGATATTTGGCTATTTAATTTTTAATGGAGGATGCAGTGCATATAGAATTACTAGAGCGGGTAGGTGGATGCCGGAGGGTTGGGAGTACAGCTCATAGTGAGTTCAAGGCCAGCCTGACCACTTAAGATCCTGTCTCAAACAAACAATAGACATTTAAAAAGTTGGTAGCTGTCGGAGAAGTGGAAGTAGAAGTTGGTTTCTGTCTTTGGGTAGTAAATTTCATGTTGTGATAAGTGCAGACTCACCATTCTAAGCTGGCTTCATGGAACTTTACTAAAGCATACCACCTTATTTTGTGATTAATGTAAATAAAAAAATTAGGGCTGAGTATATCCCCTCAGTGTTAAAATGTTTACCTAGCATATGTAAGGTCCTAGGTTTCATCCTCAGCACTACAAAATGAAATATAATAAAAAAGATAGAAAAGTGATACAGGATTGTTCTTTTTACTGTACAGTTAAGTTAGGTTTTTAGCAAGAATACTGTTAAAACAATGGATTGTAGAATCAAAGCTTAATGAGAAGGAAGAAAATGTTGATGGACTGGTGAGAAGCAGAACAAAGGATATACTGGAACTTGGGGTTCCATCTTGTTTGAGATCTGAGGTTTACCCTCGGCCTTACATTGGCAGTACAGCTTCCAAGTCACAAAATTCACTTTTTTATTTTTATATTTAAAATTTTTTCATTTTACTTTTACTTTATGAATATGGATATTTTGCAAATATGTCTGCATAAATGCATGGCATGCCTGGTGCCTGCAGAGGCCAGAAGAAGGCATCAGATACCCTGGAACTGGAATTACCATGTCTGCCAGGAACCAAGCCCAGGTCCTCTGGAGGAGCAGCCAATGCTCTTAACTGAGCCATCTCTCCAGCCTTATTTTTACATTTTTAAAATTTTATTTATTTATTTATTTAGTCCTTGTTTGGGAGACAGGGTTTCTCTGTGTAACAGCCCTGGCTGTCCTGGAAATTGCTTTGTAGATCAGACTGGCCTTGAACTCAGAGATTCATCTGCCTCTGCCTCCTGAGTTCTAGGATAAAGGTGTGTGCCACCACTGTCCAGCATTGTTTTTTTTACTTTTTAAATTTTTACTAAATTTTGTTTTTCAGGCAGGGTTTTCTTCTGTAGCTGAGGGTGACTTCAGACTCTTAGTACTATCTCAGCTTCCCAAATCCTGGGGTTGAAGCAGCATCTACTCTAGCCACTACTGTCAAATACACCTTTCAAAAGTGTGCATTTCAGTTGTCCTGAGTTCTTTTAGTTGTGCAGTTATCATTTAATTCCAGGCGTTTGTATATAGTAACATTCACTAAACACAGATTTCTTTCTTCATGCGTCATGTGGAGACCAGAGGTTGATGTCAGGAGTCTTTCTTGTTTTCCGTATATATTTTTTTAAACTGAAGATCTCTTGCTGAACTTGGAGTCTGCCAGTTT
>CABHPP010148393.1:0-17524 GCA_902168425.1 Peromyscus attwateri
GATACGGTCAACAAGGCAAAGCGACAGCCCACAGAATGGGAAAAGATCTTCACCAACCCCACATCTGACAGAGGACTGATATCCAGAATATATAGGGAACTCAAGAAATTAAACATCAAAATTCCCAACAGTCCAATTAAGAAATGGGCCATAGAACTAAACAGAGAATTCTCAGCAGAGGAAACACAAATGGCTGAAAGACATTTAAGGAATTGCTCAACATCCCTAATCATTAGGGAAATGCAAATCAAAACAACTCTGAGATACCACCTTACGCCAGTCAGATTGGCTAAGATCAAAAACACTGAGGACACCTTGTGCTGGAGAGGATGTGGAGCTAGGGGAACTCTCCTCCACTGCTGGTGGGAATGCAAGCTGGTACAGCCACTGTGGAAATCAATATCGCGCTATCTTAGAAAATTGGGAATCAATCTCCCCCAAGATCCAGCTATACCACTCTTGGGCATATACCCAAGGAATGCTCAATCATACCACAAGGGCACTTGCTCAGCTATGTTCATATCAGCATTATTTGTAATAGCCAGAACCTGGAAACAACCTAGATGCCCTTCAACCGAAGAATGGATAAACAAACTGTGGTACATATATACAATGGAATACTACTCAGCAGAGAAAAACAATGACATCATGAGGTTTGCAGGCAAATGGAGGGATCTAGAAAAAATCCTCCTGAGTGAGGTAACCCAGACTCAGAAAGACAAACATGGTATGTACCCACTCATAGGAGAATACTAGCTGTGGAACAAGGATGACTGGACAGCTACTCACAACACCAGGGAGGCTACCTGGATAATAGGACCCCATTTTTTAGATTTTATATGCCATACAGTCATTGGAACTTCACTGAAGCAATCTGAGAAAACAAAGATTGTAAATGTGGTACAACTCACAGGAAATTCTCTAAAGAATTGGGCCAGGGGATAAAAAGCAGAGCGTTTTTCTTCACTGAGACTTAGCCAGCAGGTGAGTGAAAAAAGAAACAAACTGTGCTCAGAGTGTTCCTCTGAGATGAGAAATCGCTTCCATGCTTCTGGACATGGCTTAGCCTTCAGTATGTAATGAATTGTCTTGTATATATCCTATTAAATGTATGAAATATATAGAAGTCATTTTTTTCTAGTCATTTCCTGAGAAAATATGTGTAGTTTGTCATCTAGGGTATTTCACAGTTAGAAAATAAAATGAAATTACATCTTCAAATATTTTTCATATAAAATTCTTTCAAAGTGAAACCTGAGATACTCAGCATCAGTAAGTGGGTTTCCTTTAGGGAGGGGCAATCATAGCTGCTGCTTCTGTTTCTCATCTACATCTACTGCTTCAGAGAAGAACACAGCATAGGCAGATTTCATTCAGTTCAAAGGTACAAAGTAATGAAACAATATTTTATCCTCCTTGATACTTTTATAACTTATTGCTTAATTAACTTAATCAAATGTGTTCTTTTAATTTCCTAATAACCTGGTTAATTTTAAGTAGAAAACCATTTACTTAATAAAATATCTTGAAGATGATTACTCTTTGTTCATGGGCTCACTGCAGTGGTGCTCACTATGTTTTCATTATTCATGGGAAAAATTACTCCTACATGTTCTGTGGAATTTTAGTTCCTTAACATCATGAGAAGGCACATGAAAAAAGCAATCTATGTTGATATGCACTGTGATTAGTACCTATTCCACCTCATGTAGAGAACCACAGTGTGCTTTTAAAACTCAGAGTCTCTAAAGATGGCTGTATGTAGTGGGTAGCCATTCCAGCTTTGATCTGGGAAGTTCCAAACCCCATTGAGGCTTCGGTAACTATCACACCTACAAGGCAGGGCCAAGGTAGGACCCTGGAGACCCGAGATCCAGATGGCCCAGCTCTCTCTGTTCCTGGGCCCTGGACAGTGGAGGTTGACCAAACAGAGCTCCAGAGAACACCGCTGGACTGCGATACACCTTCCCCAGACCCTGGGACCTATCTATTCCTTCATTTGTAAGTTACGCCACGAATAAACTTTCCTTTTAACTACGTGGAGTGGCCTTAATAATTTCACCAATAGCTGTAGGAAAGGCTTACGGTTTTGTTTTTTGTTTTTCATGGAGCTTATATAACATTTAAAACAGAATTATTTAACACATTTTTCCTCAGAACATTTTGTATTTTTTCTTTCTTTCTTTCTTTCTTTCTTTCTTTCTTTCTTTCTTTCTTTCTTTCTTTCTTTCTTTCTTTCTTTCTACTTTTTAAGTGTTCCCTTTTAAGTCATACAAGTCAGTTTAAGTTTTTATCAATGCTATTCAAATGTTCAGATATTGGCCTAAGCCCCAAGTACAAAATGAATTGTTTTTATAGATCTATTTCCTATCTTTAAAATATCATTTCATATTACTTTTGTTATTTGGAATAAACATCATTTTACCTGTGAGTATAGTATATATGTATATACATTTATATGTTTATGTGTGTTTATATATTCAATTTTTCATTTTAATTGTACTACATATAAATCAATTATATTTTATTCTATAATGTTAGACACAATTGAGTTTTTAGTAGTACACTATGTGTGCTTTCCAGGCCATGTTTGATTGTCAGCAAACATAACATAACATGTAAATTACCAAACTTATAATGCTTATTTAGATTAAAAAAATAATTTATAATAACAAAACATAAAAGCTTTCAGTTTAAATATTTTATAAAATTTTTCTTCCTGAATTTATATTGTATTAACTATTTTCCATATTAACAAAAAATAAACCTTGTTCTAACTGGTTTCACATTTCTATAATCGAATTTTCTCTATGTTGAATTTGCTTGTGTGAGTGTATCTATTAAAAAAGTAAGAACTGATACTTCTATACTTGTTTCTACTGCAACTTATAGATTAACCTTCTTATGGATCACAGTTTATTAAACTTCTGTTTGTCTAATTAATTATTGAAAGGTAATTCAAATTGACTTTGACCATGAGAGTTTAAGAAACTGCCAAAGGGTGAAAGATCAGGGGACAGCTGAGGTGAAGTGTAGAACATAGATTTTTAGAAAGAATTGAGCATCTTCTAGATCTTTGGTGGTACTTTAATGAATCACATCACTCAGGCTCTGTTAGAAGATAATAGTGCTAAGAGCCTACCTGTGAACTTGCTTAGTTCAGTGTAGCAGGATTCTTCACATTTTTAACTCAGATATTGGAGTCATCTCTTTCCAACATGCATCCTTACTCTTGGCAATTCTCTTTTCTGAGAAGCAGTGACATTAGTTCTTGTCAAATAACATATAGTAGCAAGTGATATTCTGGGGGTATTTGGAATAGCATCCTTAACTTCCAGGTCTCACACAAGACCTGTTTCAAGAAATGTAGAATCCCCTGTTCTGTTTCACTGCAAATTGCAGATTCCCTTCTGATGTGCACATAGTTTGGGGAACAAAATCATAATGGAAAAATCCTTTTGACAAGTAGAATTGTGTGGTATATGACAAGGTGATTTCTTTTCTAGGTGTCAAATACTCTAGGGGGATTTTGGGACATAGGAGGGACTTGAAAGACCCAGAAAATAGAGTTCTTGGTATTTCAATGACACCTTAAGGCTTACACAACCACGTGTAAGAGTGAGACCCACAGAGTCCCCACTAGCTAACCTGATCATGGAAAACACTCACATGACTATAGAAATATTGAGATCTTCTGCACAATATTTCCAGAACTTTTGCTTCTAACTTTATTTCTCACTACTTATATTACTACTGCCTCTAAGTCTTGGTTACATACCTAGTACTATAAAGAGACACCATGACAAGGGCAACTTAAAGAAGAAAATATTTTATGGGGTTCATGGTTCCAGAGGTTAATATCCATAACCACTGTCTAGTTATTTTTTCTATTGTCTTAACAATGCACCATGACCAAGGCACCATATTGAAGAAAGTGTTTAATGGGGCTTATAATTTCAGAAGGTGAGCCCAGGACCATCATGGTAGGGAGCATGGCAGGGATCAGGCAGGCATGGTGCTGGAGCAGACATGTGATCCACATTAAGCAATGAGTGCTGTATTTGCTTATCTGCTGATGTATTTTTTTTTTAACAAGAACTAAGCTTTAGAGCCTTCTGCCATCCTAGTCATGTCTACTGAAAACTACAAATGTCCTTTCGTTGATCTCAGCTTACTGAGATTTCACTAGTAGTGTACCCATCATCTGAGCCATAATGAATTTCAGAGTGGAAAAAAAAAAAGAAAAAAAAAAACTCCTTCATATGTAGACTGATAAGATTTTCCTGCTGTCCTTGGACTCAATAAACTTTGGAGATGCTTCCTCCTGACTTACTCCAGTCTCCCATTTCTTAGGATTTACTTTAAGGAACATGGAGTTGTAAATCCTATCTTTTGTCCTTTTAAATACTAATCTCTATGAGACTTTTTGACAATTTGACAATGTTCTTGGGAATCTCAGTCCGTGTGCAAGAAGGGGAGACTGACCTCAGAGGGCAACCTGTTGCTCTAGAGGAACACCCAGAATGCTTACCCTTTTGTTGTTGCTGTTATTAGTATCAATCAGTAAACAAACATAAGTATCCCATGCTCTGCCCAGCCTGCTCCACATGTGGAAATGTCAAATAACTCCTTCCCTTTTTAATTGTATCCTCTAGTGTTTTAAGAAGTTTAATTTCACATATGAGTAGAGGTAATTCGTAATGGGAACTGCTAGCACTTTATTTTAAAACTATAGCATTAATTGTTTACTTTATAGTTTTACTGTGTTGTGCTTTAATAGGTTAATTTGAAGTTGGTAAAACACAAACATGCTTTCATAACAATTTATATGAAAATCAGAAATAATGTCTTAGAATGCTAAATCACTTTTTATGTCTAAGTACAATGAGAAGTAATGAAATCTGTATGCCAACTAAGCAATAATATAGATATGTACCATGCCATCTGGTCTCCTTTTTAAATTCTTAAATATGCAATTTAATAGAGCATGTCCTCTATGTTCCTATTTCATACATTATTATATTGCTGTAGATTTTGCTCCACAATTGGTCTTAATTTATGGTATTACAGTTAAAACATAAATTTTGTTTCTTAAAGTTTTAATTGCTAGGACTCAATTTATATACATGATATCTAACCTTTCCAAGTGTGCTTGCTCATAGTTTTGGATTGGTTTTTATAATATTTTCTTAAGGTAGAATGTAATAAAAAAAAACTATGTATTTTTCAAAGCTCATGCCACTTTTTTAAGGAATATTTGAAATTTCTATTGATCTTGTTTTTTCAGAAGATGTTCATTCTAAGATAAGACAGATGATTATAATGAGTTCTAGACTTTCTTATCTTTTTAGGTGATAGGAGCTTTTATAATATTCAAGAGAAATTATAATTGCAATCAGTCATCTTGCCATATGTTAATCATTTGTCACCAGGATGCCTCAAAGACCATTTCTTACTTGTAATTTGAAATAATAAGTCTTGAATATTATATCGTAAAGCTTTACAGATTAAAAGATAATGCAATTGAAACTGAGTTTTAGGTTACATGAATAGGGACTGAGTTTGGTTAGATCGACTGAAGTCAAATGATCGCATGAAAGAGAGCTGACTTGGGGTTGCTATGTGTAGATCCTAATGTTTTAACCCTGAGGCTAAGTACTCCTTAACAAAGTACTTGGGAGTTAAGTTGCCTTTGCCTTGTTGGCTCCCCAGAGCACTACCCGGCTGACCTTATGATTCAAGGTCCACATTGCTCCATCCTTTTGATCATTTCCCACTACTGAGATCTACTAATGTTAGAAAAAATAAAAATACACCTTTCTGGTAGACAATGTTTTAATGAAATGTGAGATCCACAGCAACCTGCAGTCAAAAGCAGGCATTTGGTTTTGAATTTTAAAACCTGGGTGTACTCAGTGGTAGCTTAGTAGACTTAGAAGTAATAGACTTTATATCCTTCAAAAACTGTTTTTCTCTATTGGCAATTCCCACTAATTTCACATAGCTTGGTGTGCTTTCAGCAGCCTCTAGTCTCTTTGCTATAGAGTGTAGGGTAAGTGTCCCTGGGAGCTAACCACATTCCCCTTCTCTAAATGAGCTGATTATGAGCTGAGGTAGATGTCATTCTCTCGGAGGTGTGGAACTTCTCCCTCTAAAATGACCAGTCTCTACAGACCAATTAAGCAAAAGAATGCTGAGCCGGCTTCCGGCAGGTAAAGCTCTCAAAACACATAGCAACTGTCAGCCTATGTACCTCTAAGCAATTTCTGTGAGAGAGCTTTCTGAAAGGTTGAGCTAATGGATTTGAGTACAGCTGTGCATGATGTTTTGCAGAGCCAGCAAAACTAAGGAAATGTAAGTTTTTGCCAGTTTCCTAAAACAGCGATCACTACTTGCATAAACAAGGCTTGGACGTGTGCAAAGGATCGCTTAGCTGTAAACCTCACCCTGCATTTGGGGTAGGCAGCAGCTCTGCACTCAGACCACCCTCTGGCCTTCAGCTGTTTAAAGGAAAGTGCAAGTGGAGTTTCACGGAATAGATTTAGCTAAGCTTGTGCTTTCATCTTTTTTTTTTCCCTGAGCTTTTATCTGCCATCCAGGGGAATTTCTCAGCAGCCTTTACTGCATAATGAGATCTGAAGTTCTGTCACCCCTAATCGATCTCAACTTGTTTGAAGGAGTACCTTACATTGCTCAGAAATCCAAAGCCATACATTTTATTTATTTAACATGAACTTTGTGGAGAGTGCAGTTCATTCCACTTGGAAAGAACCTAAACTTTGGTGTCCAACACATAACGATTAGAACTCTGGGTACACTCAACTAATGGTTGTGTACTTGTGCACAAATTGTCTTTTTTTTTCCCCCTTCTCCTTTTGTAGCAGGCTATCACTGATTAGCATGTCAAGAAAAAAAAAATCTTACCAGTCTAGAGGCTGGGAAGTCCACAGTTACACTACATTATCAAGTTTTATGAGAAATTGCCTGGTTTTGTTTGTTTGTTTCTTGTTGTTGTTTATTTGTTTTGTTTTTGTATTTTTGTCTGTTTTACTACTGAGAGCATCACAAGAGAGAGACCAGGGAGTAAGAGAAAGAGAGAAATGTTACCACAGAGAACTGCCTGCAATGGTAGCATGTCTTCCCAGGTAACATATCTTCTCCTGAGATAAGGACATTAATTCATTCTTGAGAGTGAACTTTCATAGCCCCAATACTTCTTCAATGTCATACCTCCCAGTGCAGCCTTAGTATTATTCAGCACAAACATGTGATTTTGGAGAGGGCATTCAAACAGTAACATTAGTTAGTCTCTTCTACGAGCCTTATGATTCTCAAATCCCAAAGCGTAGAATTCGGGTGCATGAATGACACTGCAAATTTTGGCTGCCAGCTTGCTGTGGACCCGGGTCCCCTTTAAGAAGACAGTAACAGCAGCTTTGCTATGCTTTCTAGGAGCACAATACCTTTTAGGCTCTTTCTTCACTAATTAGAACATTATCTAGGTGAGGACTTGCCCTGAAGTCATTGCCCCTTCCTATTTTTCCAATCTAGAACACAAGGTTTAATTTAATGGCCCCAACCCCCTGGATATTTATCACCTCCTTTGTAATACATGTCTTAAATAAAATCTTGAGTTTCTTAATATTCTTTTACTTTTCAAACTGTACTTATTTTCATATTTCACTTTGACCCAATCTTTTTGTATTGTAGACCTGCATTAAAATAATCAATAATAACCAATCCACAGACTCTAGGTTGTGGTGTATTTTAATTTCTTCTACCAAACAAAGAAATCTATTGCTTTTCAATTTATCCTCACAAAAATAATGGGCAATATAAATTGTGATTATTTGCTTTAAATTAGCACCATTAAATTCAAAGTCATGTGTGGTCCTGCAGTGTCCAGGGTTTGACTTGATGTCCATTGGCTCCTGTTACCAGGAAATCATGTTGGTGTCCAAGGGCCATGCTGCCTCCAAGACCATACTGATCTGGGTGGCCCAAGCTGCCACCAGGACCAGGGTGATGTCCAGGCCCGAGCTGCTGCCTAGGGTTAGGTCTGGGTCCATGGTCCTGCTGCAGCTGGGGTCTTTCTTGAAGTCTATGGGCTGTGTTACCACAGGAGGTCTTAGGAACCATGCATGATGAAATCTGAGGGCCATGCTGAGCTAGCCTGTGTGTGTGTGTGTGTGTGTGTGTGTGAATTTTAATTCCCCCTTCTGCATCAATAATATTTTTTTTACTGGAAGCATTTGAAATAATCTAGTGGAGCTGTTTCATTTGAGTTCAGATAGTGTTCCTTTCCAGTGGACGGAGGTGTACTTCAGCACTGAAACTCCAACTGCATGCTATCAGTGTACCAGTTATGAACCCCATTAACACTCCAAGGATAGAATATCAATTTCATCAGCAACCACAAGTTCTGGATAGGACCAATCTGTGGCACGTGAATATCAAGTTGAAAACAGTCATCCCATCAATGTAGCAACTTAAGGTGATGGATGAACTAAGATGTACAAATAATAAGATAGTAGTTATTAAGTTTAGGAACAGAAAATCAAAAGAATAAATAAAGATAAGAATTACTGTTATACCATCTGGTGAAAAAAATGAGGAATAGAAAGCAGATGGAAGGGAGAAATCGGGATATGTTAGAATCTGTAGGGCTTATAGACTATTAAACCTACAGAGAGCTTTAGTTATGACGTAAGATGTGGTGAAATTGCTCAGTGGGTGTAATCGCTTTCTCCCAAGCATGGGTGACCTGTTTGATCCTCAAATTCCTAATGGAAGGTATGAAACAATTCAAAGAAATTTTCCACTGACTTCAACATGGATGTCAAGGAATATACACATATAATAGATAAGTGAATGATATTAAAATTATTTAAAGTGTAATTAAATGATTTCTTACTATCACCTCTCTTCCTTCTGTCCATTGACATGCCATCTCTACTCCCTTTAAACTCTTGTCCTCATTATTTACTATTGTCATATATACACACACACACATACACACGTGTGTGTGTGTGTGTGTGTGTGTGTGTGTGTGTGTGTGTGTAAGTATATAAGTGCAATCTGCTGAACTTGAGGGAGGGGAAGAATACGATCAAAATGTGTTTAAGTTTAAACTATTTTCAATAATAAAAAATTAAAAATGAAATAAAAAGTTATCTGTCTTTCAAATTTATTCACATGGTGGAAGAGTGACATCTGAGCATGCAGTTTGTTTCACCTGAAAAGTTTTGGGAGTCTATATGATCTATAGCTAGTTTTGAAGTAAATGTCTTGCGTAATGTGTAAACCACCCTTCTTAGGAATATAATTTTCTTCCATGAGACCAAGAAACCACAAACTTCAGTAATTATATTCTAGATCTAAAATTACAGATTTTGAAAACAGTAGATTATGCATCTGTATGTCCAACTCAGTAGTGGGGCATTTACCTAACATGTGCAAGACCTTGGCTTTGATCCCAGCACTGCCGAGATGAAGCAGAAAGCAATGAGAGAGAGAAAAGGACAGAGACAGACAGACAGAGAGAATCAAGTAGATTAAGATTTCACATTTTCAGACTTTTATTATCATTTGCATTTGGCATTTTATTTACTGCCAATTTTTAAAACCAAGGTTGTGGGGGAGGTTAGAGAGATACCTAATCAGGTAAAGTGCTTACTGAACAGAAAGAAAACTTGAACTTTAATCCCTCAAATCCGTACAAAATATTGGCACAGCAGTGTGCATCTGGAATCCCTGTTAAATGACAGGCAGAGACAGGAGAATCCTCAGAAGTCTGAGAAACAGGCCTTCTGGGTACTCAGCAGTGAAGAAATAAGGGGCCCTATCACAAAGTCCAAGATGAGGACCAAATCCTGGATTCTTTGGACCTTTGTACATGTGCAATAACACCCACTCATAAAAATGATTGAATACATCATACATACATACATGCATACATACACACACACACACACACATACACACACATCACGGAAAACCCAATGACATATAAACTAAGAATGTTTATGCCTGTCTAAATGCTTAATATGTCCAATCCTTAATATCTACAAATGGCTTATGATAACTTGTTTAATTAATTTTAGGAAATAATTGAAAATGCAGGCCAAAAGTATATTTTGACCCTTTACCCTTTTCTTGCCTTTGAGGTGTAAAAATACCTTATTTTGTTTTACTTTTGCTTCAGTGTTTCCTTTCCTATTTTAAATATTTATAAAAATATGCATTACTCAATGTTCTATGACATTGGTATGTTTTGCTTATATCAGAGAAACGTTGAGAAAAAAAACACGTGGAAGACAGGGATATATCATATTTTATTGTGTCCTTGCAAGTATTTCATGCTCTTTTCAATTTCTGTTAAAATAAAAAAAAAACTGTCTGTACACAGACACTTTCAAATGAAAAGATAAAGGACAAAAGGATTTGGATTCAAAGACACAGGGCAGTAAAAGAAGCTGTTAAAAATTAGGGCAGAATGATAGGCAGGAAACAATTAGGGCAGCGCAGGACTGAGATAGGGAGAAGGAGAGGGCAAGGAACAACAGAGGATGACAGGTGAGGGATGTGCTGGGTCTGTGCACTACAAAAGAGGACAAGGAAGCACTCCAATGGGGAGGGGAAATCGGCTGAACATCTGCTGGCTGCAAATAACGTGCCAACACCCCAAAGGTGAGATAGGAAACTGAACAGGAGGAACAGCCATGTACCCAGGCTGATCATAAGAAATTAAAGATACCTCCCAAAGATGAAAGAAACCTATCCTTTTCTGGAAAAGACAGATACATTTTCTGCTTGGGTGCTTCCTTTTGCAATCTGTGTCCACACTGTTAATTATAATTAGTATAACAGATTTGTCATTGAGTTTCCAAAAATTTGCTAATACAGCACGTACACTGGATTTTACTGTATTCTACCCCAATATTTCTAAAGCAAAGTTTGCAAAATTTCTCACATGACTTATTATGGAAATGCCAGATAAGATATTGAAGTATTACAATTTCATATTCTTAATATGCATTTTTCATATTAAAAAATTAAAATTATTATTTCAAATTAATATTTGCGTTTTTTGCTTCACTTTTAATTCATTCTCCTAAACTTCACACTGACAAGAACAACAACAACAAAAAAAAAACTGAAAGAGCAGAAGAGAATAAATTGATTCCTGTTCTACAAAAGAACAAAACAATAATTAACACTTCTCAATGAAGGCACAGTGATACTAGGTAATTTAATATATTTGAAGCATCAATTAACATAGATGCACAATGTTTTGTTTTGAGGAACAGTGACCTGAAGAAATATATATTTCTTGTAATGTGATATAAATGTAATTTATAATTTCCAACAGAATAAATAGCTCTTGAGAAAAAAAAAAAACCAGTAGAAATGGGCTCAGGTTTTTTCACAACTGTGGCCTGTTTCTGGGTGTCCTGAAACTTAATAAGAAATATTCTGTGTACACACTCTTGTCAGCAACCCAGTGATACCATGACTTCAATCTGACCCTTCTTCCTCATATTTAAACTCAGTTTCCCCCATGTACAGAGAGGCACTTGTTAAAAAGGAGCTCATGGTAAAGACAGGATGTCACTCAAGTGAGATCAAAGTCAAACTGCTGTGAAGTCAAAAAAAAGAGGTAATTAATAATAAAAGAGATTTTATAAGATCTCTTGTGAAAATTACAATTCGCTTCCTTGTTGCAGAAGAAAAAGGCCAGAGAGAAATGTGTCAGCATTGTATCTTCAGGTCAACCCTGAAATTTTCAACCGTATGTCCTTAAATGTGCTCTGATTCTGTAAGTGTTTTAGCTGCATTTTTTTTTCTTTTGTTTGATATCAACCTTCCTCCCAGCTCCGCCAGGCATCATCTCTGTATATCAGTCAGGGTCTTTTTCTATACCCACTTCTTTCATGTAATACATTTTTTTTAAATTTAATCTTAATTGCATGTCAAAGTCTAAAATCCCAATACAGTGTCAATATTCCACAGTATCTTGTAACCAATGGAGAGGAATATGCTACTGAAAATGGTTACAGTTTTTCAAAGCTCCCCCTAGATTTGGAAGTTCCGCTTCTTGGAGGAAAACTCAGAGAGCAATCACTGAACTAAGTCACATTCCTGGGAGAGAACTGCAGGCCACATCATGTTACAAAACATTAATTACATTTTATAAAGGACTTGAAATAATTCAGCCTTAAGTCAGCTCTTCTGTTGACTATTTATAATCAGGTAATATTTAGCTCATAGAAATAAAACAACAATATATAATTTTTTTAAAAAAAAGGAACAAAAATCTGTCAAAATGAAAAATAAGCACTTATATTTTGCTAGAGGCTAAATTTACTTCAATCTCTCCTCGGGGCATTCATGTCTTTCCATCCTAGGAGCACAGCTGTATTCTGAACCAAGTACCAAACCCTCCCACTCAAGCCACCTGCTCATTACTTTTCCCCAGGCTCTGCTCGCTCTCTGCCTTTCTTTGCAGGAAGCTGTAGCCTATCTGTTGTTGTTATCCTAATTTCACATCCATGGTCAGTATCAACAGCATACATCCTTCGTCATAAAGGAGGAATCAGGGAATTACGAAAGGATGATTTTCTTGAATCTCTGTTTGGTCAGAACGCACAGATATTTGTCCATCAACAATAGATCCTTTCCTCTACCTCCAGGATTATGGATATAGTGACATAGACAGCAGAAACCACGCCCTCAACTCAATCATTTGATGCTGTCTGTGACATCAGGTATTACGTGACATTCTTGTCTCTCTGCTAGGGTTTGCATATAGTTTGTCTTCAAGAAGTTCCTGTGCTGGAGATCTGTAATAAAGCCATGTTGCAGTATTAAAACCTTTCAGAAATAAGACCCAGTGTACGGTGGTAAAGACACAGGGAACAGAATTTCTGGTGGAAATTAACATGGCTTTTGCAAGTGTTTGTTACTTCTTTTGAAGGTGTAATGCCACAAAAGGAACAAGATCCGATCTTATATATTTAGCCTTTAAAACTAAACAGTATATGTATCATGTTAGAGCACTCACACTGAGCTATTTCATTACAGCAGAACAGTATTCTATTCACTTGTTCAAGTAAGGAAACTTTATTGGTTGTTGCACTAAAAGCATAGAAATAATGACCAAATTTGTTGAATATATACTGTTTTGTTTTTTGTAAAACTTGATCCATATCTGTCATAATGCAACCTAAATGTGAATACCATATGTTATTTAGAAAAAAATCAGATTGAAGCTTAAAAATATTAAAAATTTGTGCAGGGTCACATAACTAATTAGAGGAGGAAACTGAAACCCAGATACTAAAATTCCAGCCATCATCTCCCTAAACCTAAACATTAAGAAATGGTAATTCTCAATATGAAGTTTCTGATATAATAATTCTCACACAATAGAAAGAAATCAACACTTGCCTAATTGCATATGTCTTTGTATTACACTTAACCTACGATCATGATGCTCTCAGAAGATCTAAAAGGCACAGTAGCACATATTAAGGGAAATGCTTTTATATTGTTTTTATCAATTCAAAACTACGTTGCTTCTTGTATCTTTAAATAGAGTACTATGCAATCTTGTTTGTCCACCAGGGTATTTCTGTCTCTGAAATGACAGGACATTGGTTTTCTTTACATCTCCTTATATTCATAGAAGACATGCATATGACTGATTCATTTATGAATTCCTTCTCTATAGCAAAATAGAGACATTTCAGGCATTTATTAGTCAATATTTACTAAATAATCTATTCTGTCCAACATTATTTAGCTTAAAAATGTAAATGTAAAATTAATATAAAATTCCCATTAATGTATATCTGATTCTATGTTATTGTTCCTTATTTAAAAGTCTCTCTTGACCCCACATCCGCCTTCTGGCACAGCCCTGCATTTTGCTACTTTTCACACAAATATCAAATAGTTGTCTACCATCTATTTCAACTTTCTGAACTTCTTTCCTTTGCTGAACTCGTGCCCCAGCTCTGCACTGAAGCTGCTCCCATGTGTCTCACCACTGACCTGCTATTACAGAGAACAATGTTCCTTTGTCTCGCCTCTTCTTATGTGTTCCCTCAGAAGCACTCAAAAACTTTCACAGCCCCTCTTTGAAGCACTAAATGTCCTTGGTTCTTTGTGATGTTTACGGAGTCCTGGTTATCTTCCCACTTTTCTCATGGATCTGCCTGCATTCAATTTTCTGCATCTTATCATTTTCATTGAGTCATAAATTTTGTTTTCCTGAAAATGCTGAGATCCTCTAATGCCTTATTGTACTTTAAACTCTCTTCTTTAGTCCCTTGATCCTTGACATAAACTTGACAGTGTATTTTATGGGACATTGCTTTACATATGTTTCTTCAAATTTGAATTCTATCCTAAATTTCAGGATCTTGAATTCACATTGTCTTCCTTTATTCACTCATCCCTTGATTCATTCATTTTTACAATTCAAGAACATTGTAGATACATAGAACTCAATTTTAAATACCCCAAATTTCCCTATTCCACACAAGCTTCTTTATTTCTTTACCTTTCTGCTATTTATTATTACCAATATTATTATTCTCATCATCAGTACCATTATTATCATTATTTGCTATGGCATTATAAGACTGACACTTTTTGACATGCTGGGACATTTTCAGTGGCATAAGAACGCTCAGGTGATATGCAATACTGGTGTCTCAGAATGATCTTTCTGAGCAATGTACTTTGTTGGGTTTTAGGAATCATTGCAGATACTGAAGAGAACTAGTAATAGAATCATCATTTTTATTTAAAGATAATTCTTTCTAAGGTATGTTACTTATCTTATTCTGTAAACCTTATAGTCTGCTTTTTTCTGTCATGAAAATTTTTCATGATACTTCATCATAGAGACCAATTTTTTCCTACACATTCTGTTCTCCTATACATTCTTTGCAAAATTTACTCAAGCCTTCCATAAGGATTCCCCTAAGTAATTGATACAATATATCTGTATTAATACACAACATCTGGTTCTTCCCCAAATCTCCAATTCTGAGTTATTTTATCAAAGCTTCTTCTTCATTAGCATTATGGAATCAATTAAAAAATATATGTATGTCCATCTCTTAAAACTAAAGATTGTGGTATTCTTGTAGATCTCATTAATTCCCTTAACACATACTTTATGATTTTTATTATTTTAAATATCCCAAGTGATTTAGACAGCAACCATATTTAGGAATTACCAATCCACTATGATGGTATCAGATATTGTTGAGAAGAGATAGAGCATAGATTTGTTGTTTTTATTATTGTTCTTAGATAACTTTTAATTTCTGTACTTAAAAGCATATTTTATAGCAAGGAAATGGTGACCAATTTTCTTAGTTTATATAACTAAAGAGTAAAAGAACCTCAACAATATGACTACCTTAACAAGACTTGTACAAGACAACACCAATTAACAGGCCAACATGAATGGGGGAAATCTCACAAGCCCACATCCCTAGATGAAGCCCTATAGGCAAGTACCGACTGCTAATTGTAGGAGACTCAGTATTATTTAGGGATGACCCTGTTGCTAGAGTTTTCCTGCCTGGCCCATGGTCAGGACAAATCTCTCTCACCTGCCAGTCCCACAGCCGCTCAGACCCAACCAAGTAAACACAGAGACTTATATTGCTTACAAACTGTATGGCCGTGGCAGGCTTCTTACTAACTGTTCTTATAGCTTAAATTAATCCATTTCCATAAATCTATACCTTGCCACGTGGCTTGTGGCTTACCGGCATCTTTACATGCTGATTGTCCTGGCGGCGGCTGGCTGGCAGTGACTCCTTCTGCCTTCCTGTTCTTTCTTTTCTCTGTTAGTCCCGCCTATACTTCCTGCCTAGCCACTGGCCAATCAGTGTTTTATTAGCAACACATTTGCCATACAAAACATCCCACAGAATGACCCCTGTAAGTTACCCAATCCCAACTGATATAGATCTTTGAGACTGACTATCCATATAAATCCTAAACGAGACTCAAACTCTTAATCATTCTGTACCAATTTACAATTGTTATTAAAGAATGTGCAACTGTACCTAGCTGGATTGGTTCATAGCATATTTCATAATTTTCTTTTTTATAAATCTCTGATTATGGTTCATAGAACCAGAATGTTGTAAAATCACCAACAGCAGTAAGTTGTTATTTACTCAGAGATGTAAGATGCAAGCAGGGAATAGTGATAATCAAACCCACAGGAAAGGAAATCTGGCCATCTCAAATGCAACTCTGTTTACAATTAGCCCTCTGTGAAGAAGCACTGCCTGACTAATGGTATATGAATTGAGATGCAGGATAATGGTGAGCCACAAGGTCTTCAAGATCTCTTACTTTGACATTCATGGCCAGACTCTTTCTTCAGCAGAATCAGGTAATGAAGCCATCCTTACATATGGACTGATTCCATATAACTCGGCTGGCTGTAGAGAAAACTGTGAACACATGACCTGAAATAACTAGTACCTTGATGTACCTCACTTCAATATAGTTTTTTTTTTCAAATTTTGCTGAAAGTGATTTTTTCCTGTCATAATTAAATATACACACTTCATAATCTTATTGACATGCCATGGATTTAAATTTGTACATAATATACTATGTGATATATAACACTTTAAAACTTTGTAACATTGAAATTTTAAATGTGTATATATTTTTTAAATGACATTGGTTACATGAACACAAAGGAACTAGTAAAATAGCTTACGTGATAAATACAATAAGGTTAATAAAGTCCTAGAGATGACTTGAACTGGTCCATGGAAACAGTTATATGAGTCAGTTTTCTTTTAAATATTTTATGTGGAACCATTATACATCCTCCCAAAATAACTTGATGACGTGATAAGTCATATATAAATAATTTATTTTACACTATTTTAAATGATATTCAACAATTTTCTTTCTTGAGTACTAAAATATTACTTGAACTGGATTTGATGATGTGAAATATAAAGCTAAGAATAATGAAAATTAAGAATACCACTGGTTTTACAGCCATTCACCATTCAGGCTCGGTACTGTTACTCCTCAAAGCATCACAAAATAATTGATGAAGGCGTGAATTCAAACCAAGTTTTGCACAAATGATCACTTCAGAAAAAATAATTTCATTGGATTGTCTGTAGACAGGAAATAACATTAACGACACAAAGTAATAAAACATTCATGGAGCTAGTAATCCCTAAGTCAGTGGTTTTCAATGTTGCTAATGCTGCTACCCTTTAATACAGTTCCCCATGTTATGGTGACCCTCAACCATAAAATCATTTTCATTGCTACTTCATAACTGCAATTTTGCTACTGGTATTAATTTAATGTAAATATCTGATATACAGGATATCTACTAAAGAATCCCCTCTGAAGGGGTTGTTGAGAACTAATGCCTTTAGTCAACCATAAAAAAGAAGAGATTAAAATACATGCTAATTAAAAGGATAATAAAGGTGTGTGTGTGTATGTGTGT